>JAULCA010123518.1:4010-15658 GCA_032360845.1 Crassadoma gigantea | reverse complement strand
ATCCAGATTATATTGACAAAAATTAAATAAATCATTTGAAAACAAAACACATTAATTAGTTTTTGTCACATTTTTTAACTGGGCCAGTGAAAAAATTGTTGGGCCAGTGGATTTTAAAATCCAGTGGCCCGGCTGGCCAGCAAGTTATAAATCTTAAATTCTATCCCTGTTGATATGCTGATAATCCCCCAGCTTACCTTTTTCATGCTTTCCTCGAGACTCTCGTGTTCTGACTGAGTGGTGGACGTTGAGTGTTGGCCAACACTGACAAGCTTCAACTGTTTAGCCACTGTGCTCAGAAATCCTTCCCCACTGCAATGATAGATATCACATAAGTTCAAAATAGGTAAATAAAGCAAAACCTCAATAAAATCATTTATTTCATTTGACACCTTGATAACTTCCATACCTGCTAAATGACCGGCATCTGCGGCTCACACCTGCAAAATAAACCTATCACCTGCGACCATTTTATGACTCGTGCAGGTCACAAAAATCTCCCGTATTCTGTTAACAAAGTCTGGCGACAAGTTATAAATACATAGTACTAGTCGTTATTTGGTGACTTCAATGCTGAACACCAATATCTTTCACATTAGCAGATCACTTTAAGAAAATCTGCAAGAAAAAGCTTCCAGATAGATTTTCGTTCAGCTATGCAAATTAGATTGTTCCCAGACATAAAGGCATATTTTTATCATAATTTTATTCATTTGTAGTTTTTCATGTCTCCAACTTGGTAGTTAGATTCCCAATGTTGTACATGAAGATGAGAGGGAGAAGTTGATGGATAAAAGCTTCGAGATTAGTTTCAGTATGCATCAATGACAAAAGATGCCAAGTTTGTCAGAACAAACTCAAACTGCATACATGATAAGAAAAGAGATCCCAGAGGGATCTTGGCGCCCACCATTGTACCATCTTTATTAGTTCTTAGTCAGTTTAATCTTTTCTCTTCTTTTCTCTTATCTTTTTTGACCGAGTCATGTTAACAGTAAATGCACCTTGAGGGTAACTTTTGATCTAAATGTAATACTGTTGTGTGTAAAAGACTACCTTCAAAGTGAGTACTGAAAGAAATAGAACAGATCATTGCAATATGTGAAAGATCTCCTTTAGCAATTTGGTTCTTATTTATCATCACTCTCAAAATATAACATGCACAACAAGGGATCAAGGGAAACCTACATATCAAATTTGAGAGATCCCTCAAGTTATTACTAAGAAAAAGTAATACAAACCTTCAATGTAAAAAAACAGAACCTGTCTGCCATTTTGTTTGCGCACAACTAAGGACCAAGGGGAACCTACATAGAAGATTAAAGAAAAATCTAGTCACTACTTATTGAGAAACAGTGATAACAAACATTCACTATCAAAATCCAAGATGGCTGCCTGTCGGCCATGTTGTTTATCTTATCATCCTCAAAAGTTGCCCTGCACAACGTTAACTAAGGACCAAGGGGAACATAAATATCAAATTTGAGAAAGATCCCTCTTGTTCTTCTTGAGAAACAGCGATAACAATAATTGTTAAAGGACAGACGGTGATTTAAATAGCCAACACTCAGATGATAGTGGGCTAAACCTCACAGGACTGGCTACCTGCCCCAAAACTTTTATATAAGAATTTCCTAATGGCATTTAACTTCTAGTTATCTCCTACTAGAACCAGACAAACAAGTGATCGAAACTATCATCCTTTGTTTTTATGGCCCTGCCATAAAATGGGGGGAGGGGGCATATAGTGTTACCCATGTCCGTCCTGTCCCGTCCCTTCCATGGGCAGGGGGCATTTATGTCTTACAGATATTTTATAGTTTCTATATAAATTATACATTCTACAGACCAGAGGGCAAGTCTAAAACCTTACCTATCCTGTCCACTACCATATAGCTTATTTCTCAGATCTTGTAGCTCCTCTTCATAATTCTCATTCAATTCTTGAAGCTTCTCACGCTCAGTCTCGTATTTCAAAGCAGTGTTTCTTGATGCCTCATTGGCGACTTCTGTGAAGTAGAAATAAAAGGCAAACCATTGGCTAGGTGTATTAAATAGATATTTCATATCAAATTAAAATCAAAACATATGCTTTCTCTGTCAAATAGAAATTACATCATTGGCTGCCTGTGTCTGTATATGTACAACATTGCACCTCAGACATGAATATCCCATGCAATCCCCCTTGCTAGATTAATCCATTTAACTGTCTGGCACTTTGGAATTTTCACACAGCCAAGTTTCCATCCAGACGGTAATGCTGGAAATTGACAATCCAGGTTACAAATATTCTATTCTGTCATCAGTTACACTTTCTTTTTCAGGAGGATGGCCTTCCATTGTTTATGCAAAAGTAGCTTTAGTAGCGAAGAACAACAATTATTTGAGTTCCAAGATGGGATGCTTGTAAGCTATTGCAAAATTCAATAGTATTTCAAACTCAAATGTGTAAGAAAAATAAAATCTTTGACCTGTAAATGGGCGAGATCAGGTCACCTCAGTCTGGGGCCAGGATTCTGTGACATCCCAACCTCTGTTTATGCGTCCGTTGGAATAACGTTACAGAAATCTTAGGCCTTAACTGAGATGACCTGATCTTGCTCAGTTACGGATACGTAATTGATTTTATTATTGACGCAGACTTTTGCTTAGTAATCAAACTGTTCACTAATGCATCACAACTTTTGATTACATAAAGCATTTCATGATTCAATATTTTTCATTTTAATATTTACTATTTTCCAAAGTTGTGAAACAGTAATTGTCTTAAATAATTTCATACAGCATTAGTTTTACTAAAAATCCATTTATTTTTAATGATTACCGATTTTTATTTTGTATTTAACACAAAATTCTTCTTTATCTGACAATTTTAACGACTGTTAATTTTTCTGAATTCATTTTTCTAAGTCTAATCAAAGTCGCTTCCACGCGACAAATCAGTAAATGGGAGCAATGCAAAAATATGATCTTAATCGGATCGAGTCAGTGAAGTGGCAAATATAGGTCACTGCAAGCTTCTTAGTGCATAACCCTAAAGATGTACTAGCATATAAAGTTTGATATCTGTGGAACTGTGTTTTTGGGTGGTCATGTGGTGCAGTGGATAGCACACTTGCCTTTTCACCTTGAAGGGGACCAGGGTTCAATTCCTTTATCAGAAGTGAAAAGTTATAGGGTCACCTGCCAGACTATGTGGGTGGTCTGCGGGTACTCCGGTTCCCTTCTGCATTAAGACCTTACACACACTAACATCCGGGCCAACAACAGTGATAAATATAAGTTGAAACAACTTGTTTCATAATTGTTGTAAATCCTACATTTTTTATTAGAAAAATGGAGCTAAATTCTTACTAAGAAATATATCGACAGATGGTTTGATAGAGGCGAAAGACAAACTATCCCTTCTGCACTAATGTGCAGAGTCAGGCAGCTTGGTTTTGGTTTGTATGTATTTTACATCCTGTTAACAGCTATAAATGGGTGGTGGAAGAAAGCCGGATTTCCCGGAGAAAAACTACCGACCAACGGCCAGGGTCCTGCCCCACATAGGAATCGAACCCATGACTCTGTGGTGGATGACCAGTTGTAGCAGAATGCCAGACGCCTTAATCACTTGGCCACCCATGGCCCCTGGCAGGGGGCATTAACATTGTATTTCAACTTATATCACATTTCAACATACATCATAAATCTCTAAAATATTTTAATTAAAGCAGCAATTAAATTTTTTTTTTAGAACAGACGACCAAATAATTCATAGATTTAATAAAACTGTAACATAGAATTCTAAATGTCAACAAAACAGTTCAACCCTTTCAACCCATAACTTTAGTAGACTCTACGTGTATACCATGCATTGGTTTGGATGAGTCCATTATGGTCTACAGTGGTGAAAGTGTTATATGTTTTATTTATTTTCTTTTTGGCCCATTGTGGTTGATTTGGTTAAGGCTAACATTCAATATTTCAACTCAGGCCAGTGTTTGAAATTTGAATTTACACACTAAAGGCGATAGGTTTTTGAGATATGGATTTCTTGCAGACCTACTGAAACTTTAATAGACTAGAGCTTATTCAAGACATTTTTCATGTATATATTTGTTGCTTGATTAACATTAAAATTAAGTAAGATATACTGTACAAAATAAAGAAAAAAAAACAGGAAATTGTTTTCCATAACTGCTAGACTCATCAGTAGATTGTCAAAAGAGATAACTTTGTAAATACCTTGGTCTATATGAGGTCAATGATTCCCATAGACCTACAGTTTTTAATGGTACAATAATTTGTCTATAGGTTGTACAGCAAAGTTTGAGCAATGAATAGGGCAGCGAGGATATGTTGACCCTTGATTTTTAGCAATTTCAGAAGTCAAATCACTATTTCTCAGAAAAAATGATGGGTCAAAAACAAATGTCAAATAGACATGTCCCTCTAATCCCAAGAGTCAAATCTGATTTTGGGGAGTCAAAAACATACTCTCAAGGGTCTACTGGATGCCCTGATATGAACCTTTCATGAGATGTTGGAGAGATGCCACCTCCTGTTGACACTGTTCATGAATGGATGCAATCTCATCTTGCTTGTTAGACTCGGAATATGCTACTGCAGTCTTGATACCCTCCAGTTCTCCATTCACTTTTTCTAAATCCTCCTGCAGCTTTTTAGCAATCTCCTGAGATTCTTTCACAGCCAGCTTCTCTTTCCGTAATTCCTCTAAACATTTGAAAACACAGCACACATATATATATATATATAAATGCACACAGATTAACGGGATCAATCTAGGGTGAGTTGAATTTTGTGTTTAGTATTTGTTGATTTCCAGGATCAATTGGAGGTTATGTTAGTTGACAAGTGTGGTTATATTAAGGGATAGACATTTCACTGCTGATCAAAATTCTGAAATCCTATGAACATTTTTAACTGTTTTGGTTTTTAGAACTTCCTTGTCAGAATTAAGAAAAAAAGTTTCAAAACTGGAGGCCATTTAATTAGTATGCCTTTGTTGGATATTGTTATCAAAATTGCTTTATGAAAATAATGTTCGTTACAAAATACACATTGTTTGCTTTTCTGATGTAATAGAATGAAGGCACAATCATTGTAAATCTTCAAGTCATTTACCTTCCTTCTGCAAATATATTTCCTTGAATTTTGCCCGTTTTTGTCCAAAATCTGCTTCAATGTTTTCCTTTTCTTGCTGTAACGTGGCAAACTTTTCCTTCAATGTTGGCAGAGATTCTGATTCTGAAAAATACAGATATAAACATAAAACCATTGAGAAATATTACCAGGGAAGTGAATTTCTTTAATATTTTTCCTTCTGAAATATAGCTGTTATATATATATTCATCAAGGGACCAAATTAAATATCTTCTATTTATAATAATATTACGTACATGCATAATTATACACATTTAACTCTTTCCATACTACAATTCCGGTCCAGATTCCGTACCAGGTTTCCATACTAGACTTGCCCCCGCACATATTACAAAATGGTGGATTATCAATGTACTTTTTGGATGAGGTGTAATTACTGCTGCAAGAAATAAACAGGTAACCATGAACAAATGTTGTTATTGTTTCATGTACTTGTTCATAGACACACCCTTCTTCATTTTTGTAGTATAGTGACAATCTGGCAGTTGATTATGCATGAGAAATTGACATTTGTCCAGCAACAAAAGATACGATTCCTTGTATTCAACACAGCGTTGTAGTGCAGGTTCCCAACAGGAATTGATTATGGTTACGAATATGAAGTCGTTCAGTTTTTCCTTAATACCAGTAGATTTTGTCAGGACTCTTATTAAAATATACCTATTCACTTGAAATGTCTCAATAAATATTTGATGATGAATTTACCAGTGTTCGTATTGAGTCAAGTTGCTGCCATATTGTTTATATTTAGGACACAAAACGCAAACATCTTGCAGGAAATTTGAAAACAATAAGTCATATAATGAAAAATATTTACTCTGCACCTATAAAAATATGAATTTCCAACTGATGAGTGCTGATTTAAGCGACAACTCTTTGTATTATGCAAATGTCATAGCAATAAATATTTTAGCAAATGTTGTTATAGTCCTATAACACTCATTGCAATTGGTGAAAAAAATTCAGCCAGGTAGGGCTTTATGTAAGTTTTTCAGCGATAGAAATGTTCTTTACCCTCTCTCTCTCTGTTATAGTCAAAATCTGGTTGTATTTAAGTTTAAATATTTTTGTATCGATCTTTTCTGATGCTTGATGCTTATGGCACAAGAGAAACGGATATTCAAGAACGAAACAGAATGACAAGGAGGAAGCAAACCAAGGCACGGGAGTGATGGACAATAGTACAAGCAGGAAGTTTAGGAAAGTGTATAGTTTCAACTTCTGCCGTCACTGTCAGAAAAGATTGTCCACATATCTAAAAAAATCTCTTTCTCTCTCTTCATAAGTTATATGTACAAATAGTTGTACAACTTGTACCCTATCCTTTTGCTTCAAAGCTTAAGGTAATAGAAAATGTTTAAATCAAATTTAATTATTTCAAACAGTTCTTTGAATTAACAGAGATTCGGTCTTATATATATATATAATTAACAACAACGAAATTGATGGCTTCACAATAGAGATTGATGACATTACAAGAGCAAATGGTGTTTAAGTCTCATAAAACATTTTCCTTCTGATCAGTGCATTGAAATTGGAAGGATGCAATGCAAACGTAAATACAGTAATATATAAATACAAAGGTGGACAAAATTGAAAATCAATATCACATGAAAGGTCAACAAGAACAGCAATGTGACAACAAAGATTGATGTGATGCTGAAAATGGTGATGTATATACGTACAAGATAATATAAAATCAAACAGGACGACGCTGTCATCTATAACCCTGATCGCAGTGCAAAAGTCATTAAAATCATGATTGAAGCGTAAAATATAGGTCAAAATCAGCATCCCCAATATGCATTCAGTAGAGAAACCCTAGATACAAAATGATCCAAGTATAATCAACATAGCAGTAGGCAAGAATTCTTCTTAACCAGTTTCATGGATGGACAATGGACGAACCCCATTTCTATATCCCCCGTCTACTCGGTCGACAGGGAAAAAAACATTGTTACCTGATATATTAAATATAACCTTATCATTTGGGTCAGAAAGACTGGATAGATTTTCTTTAAAACAGAGTATTGAGAAATGATGAAGACTGATTTCTCTTCGAAGTGGCTGCTACCTTCCCAAATCACTTGTTTCCATAGGTCCAAGTTAAAGACTTAGGAACTCATAACAAAGATCCTGATATATCAAAATTAGTGTCATATATGTCACCTGAAACAGAGTAATCAAACAGAAACTTTCATTGTCCTCAATTCAATTTTTTTTTCAGTTTGCATGAGGTGATAATGTGACTATTAAGCATTTAGTCAGATTTCATTAATTATACAAGAGAGATGTTACACCAAGTTGTTGAAAAAAATATTTAGTCTTACTTGTTGTATAAGATTCCATCTGTGCATTTTTTCTTCTTATCTATATGATCCTTATACATATTACAACAAACTACAGCGTTTGTCCACAACATTGCATCAACATGCCACTGAAGATAATTATAAATTGTGCTGAAAGTTATTCATGTGTCTGGTAGAAGGGGGGTATATGGTGTTTTTGATAAGAAATTGTTAATTTTCCCACCTTATTGTTAGAAAGTGGGCTGAAGAAAACATTGCATTGGTGCATGTAATATTCCACCATATTACACTGGGGTACGTTCAAGTAATTACATAAGATATCAAAAACATCTTCTGTTTCAATATGTCTCATGACCACCTGATTGGTTATCATGCATCAAGTGCACCAGATGGATATGATATGTACACGACTTATCTGTTTTCATATGTTCTATCTACATGTACAACAGTTAGAGATGGGCGGTATTACCGGTTTAACATGGTAAAATAATGAGACAGTACGCACTGTGGAACTGGAGGAATATCCCAGTATTTTAACATACATTTAGCCTATAGACATTAAGTGTACTGTCATAAATTCATTTTTATTCATAGATTTTACATGGTACATCGATTTAATGTCAACGCATGGATTTTATTTTAAAAAATACATCAGAAACTGATATTATTATTTCAAAGTTTATAAAGAAAAGGCATAAAGGGCTGAAAATTCGGGACTACCTCGATATTTGATGTCAATAAGTACACACAATCAGGATTGATTTTAGTAGAAGTTTCAAATTATAATTGTGGAGACACTAAGTATTCCATTAATATGTTTGAAATATTCATAAAGTAAATATAAAGATTTGTTCATTTGCTAGTTCTTCAATTTACATGTTTATGAGGCATAGAGTTTATCCGTGGTACGTAAGCTCTAACTACAGTGTAGCAAGATTTTGTGCTTCAGTATCTGTTCAATGGCTAATGTTAATGTATTGTCGTCTGTATAAATTTGATTATTTTTGACAAGCTGTATTAATGACTATTTGTTAAATTACTTCAGATCCACAAATTACAACCTGATTTGATGTCAAATTGAGGAAAGTGTGCACGTGCCAAAGAATCGATAATATCGATTTGTTATTGATTTTGATAATCTTGAAACAGGGAACTTTGGTGCTTGAAAAAATAGTTGCACTTTAAAATCAATTGAATTTAGTATAACAAAAAAAATACATATGCAAACCATATTATAACAACTATGTGTTTCCAATATATGCATCATTCGACGCGTTTTTAATTCGTCGGCATAATTTTGCCTGCATCACAGGCATGCTCATGTTTACCTTTGGTCGTCTCGGCCGCTTCTAGCAGCCCGAGATCCTCACATTCAGCCATATTTGGAAATTAAATGGTCAAAGATGGTCTTGTAAATGAATAACTATATCCATTTTATAGGGTGCCGATCGTGGTCTTCTGTGAAACCGCGATAACGTCATTCCAGTTGTCATTGATTTCAGATCGCCCCCTACTTCCCGTATTGGAACTCTTTTATGGGAGATAAGAAAGTCATGAAAAAGCGCCACAATTTTTTAAATGAAGTTAGATAACTCTTGCAATTGCAGTGCAAGTCTAGTTTAGGGGCCTGTCCGTTTTAGCGGAACAACCGGTTTGACTGTTTATAAATGTAACAATTTCGGGTATAAATCATGGCGGACCTGCAAATGTTAATGCATGCTTTGCAAGGCTCACCTGAAAGCTGCATCAGATTACTAGATCCGACCTTATTTAATAAACGAACAACTGTGGTCCGACCGGTTTGACCGTTTACACGAAAGCGGCCCTGGTTCTGGTCAATAAGGCCTAATCAACGGCGTCCTATAGGATATCACGCCGATTGTGGTGAACATACTTCAGCGTTAATATGTCTCTGGTTTGCAAGATTTGTAAACATTCATTTTCAATTCTATATTTACACACACAATTATATGAAATAGTTCATTATATGAACAAAAATCTTACCATTATTTCCAATCGCTAACATACCCTTTCCGGGTCGCATCTGCAGCTGGTAGCCTACTTGAAAACACCCCGTTCAATCATGTACAGCTAGCTAGGTGCATTTACGTAGATGAGATAAAGTTCGTGATATGTAATCATTTATCAGCCCAGAGGACGCTCATGGCTGGTTAAACTTCAACTTCAATGTGGATACTCATCAAAATCCATCGTGGACATTTACCGACGAGGAAACTATTTACATGCGTGTTGTGGAATGGCAGAGTCCAAAGTTTAAAAATGGTTAAATCATAACATATTAATACTGTACATATCACTGTTGGTATTTAGTAGGTAGGTGTCTAGACCAGGGTTGGAGGGTCTGGGTGGATATTTTGAATGCCTCCTAAGATGGTGATAGTACAACGGATTCAGGTAATAGGTTCAGTAGCAGATTGTTCTCGGAAAGAATGAGTGTCGATAAACGTTAATTCGGCAGTGATGTGGTACAATTTTCAAGCAGTGACTGTTTTTAGTTCCTCGTACTACTGCCAGGGGAGGTAGAAATGATGTTGGGTCTGCTATAAATTGGTTGACTACTTTGTACATGAGTGTAACGTCGGCCCAAACACGTCTTTGTTCTAAGGTGTTCTATTTCAGTTCCTGCAACATACAATGTAGATGTTACACTGTCAGGTTTTTCTAGGTTGTAAGGTTTGTTGTTAACGAATCTTGCTGCGTTGCGTTGCACCTGTTCTATCTGTTTTTGTTGTGTTTTCTGTTGTGGATTCCATATTGGTGTTGCGTATTCTAGCTTTGGTCTAACTAAGCTCTGATATGCTCTCTCCTTGACCTTTGGTGGACAATGTCGAAGGTTACGCTTTAGGATTCCCAATACACTGGAGGCTTTCTTACATATGGTATCAATGTGTATGTTGAACTTCAAGTTGTCACCGTGTTCAACGCCTAGATATGGATGGTGATCCACTATCTCAAGTGGCTCCCCTTTCATGGTGTAATTGAAGGCCCGATCTCTTTCTTGTTGAGTTTCCAAACTGCATGATGGCACACTTCTTTATGTTAAATTGAGGCGAAACGTCCTTTTTGTTGATAAGTGACCAGATGATTGGCTAATGATAGAAAGAAGAAATGAAAGAAAAAAAGAGACTTACCACTTATAAAGAGAGCGATATGATGATTTAAAGACTGAAGTTGAGAGATCGATGTATTGTCTGATAGTGATACTGGTCTAGGGAGGAGTGAGTGTCCAGGAAGGTTTTCTCGCGTCCAGGAATTAGTATTTGATGATTTGTTTTATTTGTTCCCCTTATCTAGCTCTATGCAAACTTAAGGTCGATAGTACCGAAAGATACGTCGATGGCTTTTTGGGAGGAGTGAGAGTCTGGGGGAGATTTCTGCGCGCCAATGATTTTCTAAAATGTTTGTCTTCTGATTCATAAACTAGGTATGTGCAAAATTTCAGGTCAATCGTAACAGTGAAATTAAGTATCAAAACATAAAATATTTTGATAAAAATATACAAACTCTTGCACTAACATGCATTGAAAGGGAAATACTTGTAACTCGTACGGACCTACCTGTAAAACTTAAGCTATTCCTATACAGGGCATAGTAGAGGAGACTCCCGGCCTCCTGTAGTCTCATTAGTATATATGCAACAATTGTTGATTGGATCAATAGTAATCCAATCTGATACAATGTCACTGGCTATACAAGGGGTCCTAACCTTAAAATGGTATTCCCTATGGTACATGTACAGGAAGAGGTAACTAAAGGTTGGGTTCTTAATCTGTCAACGCATGGATTTTATTAAAAAAATAACCATCAGAAACCGATATTATTATTTCAAAGTTTATAAAGAAAAGGCAGAAAGGGCTGTAAATTCGGTACTACCTCGATATTTGATGTCAATTAGTGTAAGTCTTTAAAAATAGATTAAGGGTATAAGTTTTTTTTATTTAAACAGAGAACCGGAAACATAGTCTAGTAGCCTGTCTTATTCACTTACCCCACTAACACAGACTGACTGAAAACAGACCTAGAAGACATAGTTTGAGGCAGCCACCTTTTGATGCCGAGTATTTGTTTTGTAATCATCATCATCATCATCATATCATCATCATCATCATCATACACCACCCGTATCGTCATCTACATGCTCAATCTATT
>JAULCA010123407.1:5648-15663 GCA_032360845.1 Crassadoma gigantea | reverse complement strand
GAGATTGTAGAGAGAGAGATTTAAGGATCTTTGGTGGTACAGACAGAGATTTAAGGATCTTTGGTGGTACAGACAGAGATTTAAGGATCTTTGGTGGTACAGACAAAGATTTAAGGATATTTGGTGGTACAGACAGAGGTTATAGGGAGATTGTAGAGAGAGAGAATTAAAGATCTTTGGTGGTACAGACTGGGGCTATAGGGACACAGTACTTGTATTATAGACAGATAAAAGTTGCTTGGTTTATTGACACAAATTATACATATATGTTTAGGTACTTAGATTATAGAATAAATGAATTATAGGTATTTAAATTAGAGAGGAAATGGATAATGAGTACTTTGATTTTAGAGTAAACAATAAAGGATATTTCTGATCAGAGAAGACAGTTTTGCTATATAACTATAGTGAGGTAACGGAAGACGGTTGATTTCAGCTCCATCCCAGATGAGGACGCGATGCCACAAAGCATAGAGCAGGAACAAATTGAACAGATAGAGCAGGAGGAATTTGAGGAGGAGGCCTTCCAGGTGATTGGCACATGTCGGGCGGTGTACAAGTTTGAAGGTAGGTACATCTCAACACATGTACCAGTCTATGTAGTCCCACAAATAGGTAGCAGCACATGTAGAGTGAGACATCATTCTGTTACAGTGATTTGGGCCGAGTAACAGGTATATCTAGTCCCAGCGTCTTCTGTCCTTGTTAACCCTTTCACCCCCTAAGAAACTTTAGTGGACTCTCCCATATATTGATATGGATGAGTCTATTACGGTCTACAGTGGTGAAAGGGTTAACTTAAGATTACTCCTATTATTGCACCAGATTACTCCTGCTTTGTATAAATCAATGCACCACTGTGACTGTTTTTTAGGGTATAATCTTTGAATTTGAAATAACTATTAGAACACCACTGATGTTGTCATAAGTTGTATCTGCAAAGTATTTGTACATTGTCAGTTAATGTAAAGTAAAAAGAAGTCATAGATTTTGTATACTAGACAACATGACTTTGACATTGTCAGTTAATGTAAAGTAAAAAGAAGTCATAGATTTTGTATACTAGACAACATGACTTTGATTGGGATATTTATGAGGATATTATAGGTTAGCTACAAGTTGAAGAAATGCCAAAGTATAAACATTTTATTAAAAAATCAGATTATGTGTATTCATCTACAAAGTTAAGAAACAAATAAAGAGAGGTTATGTGTGGTCTATGTGTACTTGTGGACACTTTTGTTGACATAATGGCCTCATGTTTTTGCCGTTTGTGATATCAAATGATGGTATTAGTGTTGAAATGCTTAGTATTTGTGTACTTGTAGCTGATAATGGGAGCTCTGTGTCGATGGAGGAGAACGAGGAGATGGCGGTGATAGAAATAGACCAGGGTGATGGCTGGACCCGTGTCCGACGAAAAGATGATTCTGAAGGCTTCGTACCCACGTCATATATACAGTGTCACTTCTACGATCAAGACGAGGTTTGAGGTCCTAGCAACCACCAGTGGGACAAGTGAAGTCATGAATGATGTGGCCTCGAGCAAAGAGCTCTGACTCTGTGACTTCTAGAATCAGCAATTTTATTGTCTTGGCTGAAAAAGTCAGGATTTCGTATTATAAGGCCTTGAAGCTATAATCTGTATATTGGGACTATAACACCACAATTCATGGGATGTAGCCTCTTAGCCAGAAACGATGACCTTAATCTGCACTATTGTGATCCAGATCTGGTCCTAACTATATATCGACATGTCAGGCCCTGTCAGATTTACCTTGGTAGAACAGACCTGTGACCCAGTATTAAATGATATAGCTGCCGATTTGTGAGAATATAGATCAGCTTTTCGTGTCTGTAGTGATGTAGGAGGTGGACAATGATAAGTAATTGACAGCCTTTAGTGGCGGAAAAGACGATTATAATTGACAGACAGGGCGATGACGGCGAATCCTTATTGGATGATAGATACTGGTGAATGGCCTGTGAGTGGGAAGGACCAGTGGGAAGGACCAGTGGACAGCAATGATCTGTTGATTGCTTAAAGTGGCCAAGAAAATGGTCACTGGCAATAATTACTTTTGACAGCCTGTAGAGGCCAAGGAGAGGGTCAGTAAAATTTCGTCACTGGAAACGTTCAGTGAGATTCACACCAAAGGGACAAAACCATTGGTACAACTAACACACGAAACATTATTTGCCAAACCAAATAGTATAATGTACTATTCAGGTTTATATAGCTGCCAGCTTTCGATGTGTGTTCATGTGTTGATGGGGAAGAAAACATTGTTTTTCCAGTATAATGATTACTCAATACTGTATTGTCCTGTGTATTTTAAAACATACTGAATTAACATTTTGTTCAATCATAATTGATTCATCATGCTGTGGCATCGGAATGGATTGCTGTGTTATCGGAATGGATGAAAGATCATCAAGTCATCAGATTGGATCACCGAGTCATCAGAATGGATTGCGGAACATTAGAATGGATGAGACTTTAGTGTTTAATCAAAGGTTTGGAATCTGTTATACAGATTTCTATTAGAGAAGTGTTCTTCTCCTTGTCTTCTTCCTCCCAACACTTGTTTTCAGACAGAGCAAGTAACTGTTTGTCACATTGTTATTTTTGTCAGGCTGTGTATAGCACATTTCATTTGAAAAAAGATTTCATGCGAGAGATTGTTTTAACAGTGTTTTAAACACCTTTTTCGTCAAATCATCCATTTTGGTCACTGTTTTTCCGAACATTGAAATTTATTTCTGACATGTCACATAAGCATGTGGTGTACTGCTTTGTAATAAATCCATCTGATGATCTACAGTTTAACCTTGATCATCTGGACTTTAATAAATTATCATTGTCGGGAATAAAATCATCAACCAGAATGTGTAGTTTACTGTGACTCCTCTGTAGAATGTTTACTGACCAAAGTTTTATTTTTTACACTTTGGATAAAACGTTTCTTTTCTCAGATTTGTATGCTAAGTGAACAGAAAATTATTGCAATGTTTATCAGCATCATTTACTACATGTAGCAGGAAACATCACAATCAGTCCTTCAAATTTTTGAAGCATAAAAAAACATTTTTTTTTTATGAGAGAATGCAAAGTTTGTATTGCTAATATATATTAATGTGGAGTAAGATTTCAGCAAATTTATGTATTATCTCCCTTTCTTCCCATAACTCGCCCTTTTTTTTCAAATCAAACTTCAATTTTGATTTATTGGCAATTTTATTATGAAATTCATTTTGGCAAAAGTCACCTGTATACATGATTAAGTTAATGCAATAGAGAAAAGCCTAGCTGTTTAAATTTTTAAGATTCAAGGGAAGAATATTCTGGGGTAGAAGAACCAGACCCGGCACTGTTGATCCCTTCACAATCATTACTACAATATTATATTTGTCCTAAGGCTCTAGGGTATAGTTATCTCCCTTTGTAGATACTGATTCACATTTCGAAATCTCTTGGATAATTTCACAATCAATGACGATATTACTCAATGAAAATGCATTTAATCTGTTTCAGATGTGGTTTTATTTTAACAGTCTCTTGTAGAGATTTTTAAGCCTTATAATACAATATAGTCTGGAATATCTTTTTATCAAACTTACTCATTTATAACATATTTAGTTCAGTTTTAGACCAGTTTTTGTTTCAAAACTAACTGCAAAGTGTCTTCCCCTGCTAGTAGTTATGGTGGTCAGTCCAATTACCATAACTTAAGTCCAAAGAAATAAATAAAAACACATAAATTGTAATTTTCACCAGATTATGATTAAAATAATAAAGTTTGATAATGTTGTATACAGCTTAATCACACATTGAGATCAAATTAAAATAACTGATATTTCATAAATCATTAAATTGGAATCTTACAGCCTTTTTGTTCTGGAACATAAATGATCACCTTGAAAGATAGTTAAGCTGATTCATTATGTTTTAAATGTTTTTTTAGACAGATATCATTTTGACAAATGATCTTTACGTGACAATACGAGAATGTGTTGCATTAAGTAAAGTATAATATGTACATGTATGTAACAAAATTAATAACATTGGTTCGGAAGAACTAGGATTACAGTATATAATTATTATGTTATTGATCCAATGTAACAGGATATAAACAGATCTTGATGTTTAAACATGTTGAATGGCTATACACAGGGACTTGTGATGATAATTATAAACATGTTTAATAGCTATACACAGGGACTTGTGTGGATAATTATTATAATTAATATGTGAGACTCAGTATTACAACTATAAATATATATTACTGTAAAATTCACATTCTGAACATATTTATGACACATTTCCACAAATCAACTGATGAGTTATTTTAAAGGATTATGTAAATAATACTTTGTAAAGATGACGGCTGGTGCCTGTTACAACAAATTAAATAGGAACCAGAATTTATCACAAATTCATTGGAAATGATTTTTATGTGAACATTTATGTACCTCTGTATGTTCGGACACTTTGTGTTTTTGATTGTAGCATACATCAATTTTACCTTCATTATTTACGAACATTTTACAATTCTCCATTGATGAATTATTTATAAAACTGCCTCCAGATACTTTAAATTTACAATCACAAAGATTATTTTAAAGTCGCACGCTATCACTATCGAGGCTGAGTTTCCGGTTTTTCAGTCTTGTAAACAGGGATTGATCTGCATTATCTTGGTGAGTGTTAGCTTCAAGTGGTATATATAAATCAGTGTTAAATTAATATTACAAGTTATTTCAAATCATACAGGTATTTTAAGCTACCAATTAACAGTTTAATCTGTTCTGAGTGATCTGCAACTTCACTAGTTCTATATAGATATATCATGTATTATTGCCTATATACTGTTATTTGAGATACAACTTTTGTTACACGTCACAAAGGTGATGTTTTAAAAATCTCTCCAACCGGGCTCAACCTTACAATCAATTACGTCAGTGTTAATGCCAGCCATACATCGCTTCTCAGTAAGGATTCATGCTTGTGCACTGTGTATTGATATACAATGTTTTAAATACTGTAGTTTATTTTTACTGGTTTTAATCGTAACTTTCCTCCTGGTATAGACATGTCCTTGTTCACAGTTTTGGTTCTCACTGAACAGTACAGGAAATGTCAGGGTAGGGTCAACATTTTAATATCACTAAACATTCTAGAATTATATACCGGTATTCAAAACAGAGATAAGTGTTTTATGTGTCATCAGTCATAAGCTAAATTCCACTTGTCACTTATAATGAAGCTAATGTTTCGTTGCTCGTTACATATACAAGTCTGAACCGCACAAACAAGGCTAATGATATTTGTCTGAAGGCCATCTAACATTTTTCCAGAAGAGTTCTATAGATATATAAAATCATTTTTACAAATGGTATATTCAGTTTAGACAATAATTCATCACATCTGAATTTGTGCACATACATAATGTCATAATAATGCTGATTAGAAACTGCTAATGATAGTTAACTCTTACACAAAGATGTAAAGTTGTAGGTAGTATATACCCTTAATAGTAATTTTATCATCTGAAATAGTTCTCATGTAATATTACGGTGATTATAGACTTGAATATGGGACAAACACTGAACTATTAGCACAATTTATAGACTAGATTTCACTTAAAGTAGACCAGATTTCACTTACAAGGCTAAAGTTTAGTATGTTAAAACCTTGGGTAGCAGTATACCACAAATATGTATACTTACTGTACGAACTAGCATGATTTTATTTTAAAAGTTTATTATTAAGCTGATTAATTGTATGATGTAGGTGGGAAAAGTGCCTTTAGGGATGTTTAATTGATGTCTTCAGCTTGATCATAGTCAAATGTAGCTTTTCTCATTAGTCAAATATAAACCCTTTTCATTGGTCAAATGTAGCCCTACTCATCAGTCACATATAAACCCTTTTCATTGATCAAATGTGATCATACTCATCAGTAAAATATAATCCCTTTTCCCTGGTCAAATGTGGCCCTTTTTATCAATCAAATCCCATTTCTTCAGTCAGATATGACCCTTCCCAAAAGTTAGATGTGACCCTTCTCATCAGTCGTGCAATAATTTAACAAATAATCACATACTCCTAGAGATTTAGTACTATTTCAGTGTGATTTTGTGTGTGTACCACAGCCATTGATACAGACCATCAGGAATGTAGACAACTGTCAGGAGAATTGTCCTGTCAACCTGGATAATATTATGATCTGTTAAGTATCTTTTATACTACAGCTATTAGTATATAAAGTAATTATATGATCTGGTAAAAGATATAATTCTGTAAGGTATATTCATTTGTAACTGAGTATAATTAAGTGTTTTTCCTTCATATTTTAATTAATTTCACTCCATATTAAATTTCCGATTATAATATTGTGAGTAGTTAAATCAATGCATGCTATATAGGTATACATGTATTGAAGGTATATACGATATGTGTATGTACCAATTTTAGGACTTGGAAGATTTTGTAGCTAGGGAGTAAAGCAGAAATCTAGCAGCTCAAAGCCAAGCACAGAAATATTCTTCCAACTTTTTACAGTTATTGAAATTTATCACCAATCTGTACTCATCTCAAATCAAAATGTTCAGGTGTATTGACATGACAGTGTTACAAACTATAAGGTACAATGTAGTCGAGAACATAGTAAATGGGAAATGGCCCGCTAAGCTTGCCTTGAACATCTTATGTATACTAGTAGTATAGTATAAACCGCCTTAAAATGTTTAATCTATCACATGTATTTTATAAGGTCAGAATCAATGACAACATACACACAAGTCATTGGCCGACACTATTTAGTCATATTAAACATAAAAGCATTATGAACAAAGAACTATTTATCCTTATCCACTAATTAAAGTACATTTAACAGAGTTCGTGCTGACATTGCACCTATATCAGAGAGTGACAGGCTTATATGGGAACATCTCTGATAAATTATATGCTTAATTGCTAGCCTGGGATAATGTAAAAAAGGTATATACTTGATTAAGTGAAACAATTCCACAATGAAATAATTGATCGAATGTTACGACTGGGGAAGGATGGTTACCCATAAGTCTATTATTTAGGTCCCTTGAGTTACACGTTTTCTCCAGTTCAAATGATGGGTCTTTGTTTGGTCAAAACTCTACCTGAACTGCTCATGTTTTACATTGGCAAGGTAATGGCTTGTTGTTTGAGCTGGAGATCTTTAAATCATAGGACCCAAAATACAGGTTATGTGAACTTTATACATCAAAGTGTATCCTATGTATTCCACTTACAGTATATATATGTTTACCTTTTTTATGATCAGTGGACCAATGTTTCAATGCTGCTAAGGATAGTCAACAATGTTCGGAGGATAGTATTAAATATGATATTAACATGTCCAGTTTTTATCTCCACGTCCTCTCAATTTACTAGAACTTCTGCTGGAATACTCATGTGTATAGTGACAATTATAACCACGCTTATCGGCCAACTTTTACAGTGTACACTTAGTTATAATTTGGAAGAATTCCTTTTAGAAGTTTCTCTTGATGCTCTGCCAAAGAGACACATCGTATATCCTTTAGATCAGTATACACATGGGTAAATAGACCTTCTAGGAAAGCACATCTCTTACTATTTCTTAAAAATTATACAACCAAACGTCTCAAAGTTCCAAAAAGCTTTGAGTTGTTAAAAGCCACATCATTACAAGAAGAATGCACATTGTCTAAAATAAACGACAAGCAGGTGCACAAATTCTTGAAATTTTACGAATTGTAGACAAATCACAATAATGGCAGAAAAAAGCATTGCATCAAGGTAAGCTTCAAATGTAATGAAATTCCTGGTAGGTTTAGTAAATAAGTGTTTTCTGTAATGTACAAATGAAGTCTTCAAGAAATTGACTCTGTCCCTCATTTTCTCTTATGATATTTGAATAAGTTATACACTTAATAATTAATTTTAATGACTACATATAAACTTGTTGTAAATTCGTGTACATTTTTTTTACAAGATTATAGATTACGGGGCAGTCTACCGTATCAAATTAGTGTATAGTGCTTAGATGTATTGCCGGCATGGTAGTAGATATACCTAGTATATAAATATATATATAAACGTGTAGTCGAGAACGTAGACCTACTAGAATGCAATATAATATTATTATTAATCTATTATGCTCATGTTCGATGGCTGGTACTCTCATGTGATGTCAACCTTTATTTTGTTAACACATTATTTCATCAACAAATCTTATCAGTCGATGTCGACACAATTTAGTCATGTGATTTTATATGATGCTTGTTTTATTGATTTGGGATGTCTGAGCTTGTTTGTATGGAGAGTTGTCTGACGATTGGTGTTAATAAGGTAGGATGAGAGTGAGGAATGTCGGTGTGGTGAGCAAGATAACATTGATTATATGGCTCCTGTAGCTACGATCCCATTCACCTTTCCTGAACGACAGGTTCTTGGTTTTCTTTAAATCATACACTCTTGAAGACACATTTAATATCTTCTAATTCAAAGTTTAGAATAGTTTAATATGAAATTTCAGGGGTGAATGATTTAAAGGAAGAAAATACTATCATTTAGGTAGCTAGCTGATTAAAAATCTTGTAAACAGTAACATTGAAAAATTATGTCAAACCTTTTTTTTCTGAATGCTGCTTTAATTTTGTCATAGTAATTTTGAAAAATATGCATTTGTGACATGTTTTGAAAGTAGACACCATTGACAGGGCTTGTTTCACAAAACGAAGTCAGAACACATCACTGTGTTGTTGGTTGGTTCAGAATCATGTTTTGGCATTTCAGTGTTTTAGTGTCTATTGGCAATTGCTCTGCGTAGAAGAAAGAAATATAATGTTAATTTGTTAGCCCTTAGTTCACCAATCAAGCTCTGTTAGAACTCACAAATCTATTATACAAAAGAAAAGAAGTTTTTTTACCATATAGCTGACATAAACTTACTGCTGTTGAGAAGTCGTGGCTAGTTTTTCAGAAATCGGTAACTGGAATCGTAGCTATTGTGATTTGTGATTGTGATATTATCAGGATTGTGCAACACAATGAGAGAAAGTTTTGAAAGTTTTGTGTAACTATGATTGGTCTGTTGATTGGTCAGTAGAGTGAGGGGAGGAAGATGTGAAAGGTGTTTCTGTGTGAAATAGTGAGCGACTCATTCGCTGTCCTGTCAGCATTTTGATATTCTATTCATTAATACGTACTTAATGTATGAATGTTGCCTATTTAAATCAGTGTATGTATTTTAACGTGTAAATTTGGTGATTGTGGCGATGTTAAACGTTCAGCTATACAGCCTACATTTGTTTTTCAACTGTTACTACTAGAATAACCCTACATGTATCCGTGTAGTACCCTATCTATCCTTTACATTGTGTACGCTTTTCATGTGATTGTGTCTCTCCTTGTGATAAAATATCATCTACCCTGTCCCCCCTCTGATTCACCTATTATATGTTAATGAGATAATCATGATTATATTCAGCTGATTAATTTTTACAAAGATACCCGTTCTACAGAAAGATATTGCATTGTATCACATTTGTTCATATATATTTATTCATCCGAACATAAGCCAGGAAGAATTGAGATACTTGGTTGATGCACTCCCTACAATGTGTGTCGCAGATCGATGTAAGTGGATAATACAACAGAGACATGCTTTACAAACCTGGCATAAGAGGAGTACTGGTTTGTTAACACCAGTTAATGTGAATGTTTGATGTTTTTGTAACCATAACTGTGTGTTGGTGGGCTATGCTGGGATTGTTCACTGTCAGCGTTGGTCGGCTATGCTGGGATTGCTCACTTTCAGTGTTGGTCGGCTATGCTGGGATTGTTCACTGTCAGCGTTGGTTGGCTATGCTGGGATTGCTCACTTTCATCGGTGGTCGGCTATGCTGGGATTGTTCACTGTCAGCGTTGGTCGGCTATGCTGGGATTGCTCACTTTCAGTGTTGGTCGGCTATGCTGGGATTGTTCACT
>JAULCA010123296.1:0-14113 GCA_032360845.1 Crassadoma gigantea | reverse complement strand
TGGAGCAAGAGCTTGTCATCAGTTTAAATTCTCCGAATTCTACATCACCTCAGGGTTGTTGTTCGAGGAGAGCACACTTGTCCAGGTAACACCGTCCATACTGTATAATATGTGGAATGTCTTCACCCATTGTGAAAAGTCACCACGACCTTGTATTGCCACAGAATCTACTGTCGCTTCTGTTACAAATTCTACCTGTGTAACAGTTCAAATAATAGTGTTGAGAAGATCTAAATGATTTTCCTATGGTTCTGTCAACAAAACAACCCTAAAACATTTCCTGTATGGAAACAAAACTAGCGTTACCATATAACCATTAAAACATTTTTTATTAAATGTCACAATTCATTTTACATAAAAGCAGGAGTATAGCAACACACTTTAACACAAACATTTTCTTTTTTTATTCATGCAACGATCTATGCTATTGGGGAAAAAAGAACCATGTTTTAATATATCGATTAACATTGCTTCTTTTGACTCTCGCTCTACAGTGTCTTCTGTAGCTTGATAAATAGGAATTGCATGTATCATTTGCACAAGAACATGTATGCTTATTTACATTCAAAAATATAAGATGGTCACTTTTTGTCTGTCATCTGTGGAGTATCATACGTTGAAGTATCTAGTTTGTCCAATGTAAA
Source organism: Crassadoma gigantea (assembly GCA_032360845.1). Lineage (NCBI taxonomy): Eukaryota > Metazoa > Mollusca > Bivalvia > Pectinida > Pectinidae > Crassadoma > Crassadoma gigantea. Next base: position 13,469 of record JAULCA010123296.1, on the reverse strand, counting down.
ATTCAGACCAATTTGCAGGGATCATTGAATCATATAAGCTTTTACTGATTTTTTTTGATTTTTTTTTAATTTTTGAATGTAAAATCGTCTCCTTCAACAATAAAACGACAAACACCACATCTTGGAATGTTAAATTTCGACACATACATTTTGTTTTTAACCAATAAATGTGTAAGTACACAATAATATTTTCAAATCTTTTGGTTGTCATTTACATTTGATGATTTCCTTTTTGCAAAGTATTCTCCCCATACGTTCATCTGTCTTCATGAAGTTTCCATAACTTTTAATAATTGGAAACACATTAAAGTTACATGGTTTTAAGTAGAAACAAACTGTATTACTTCATGATACACTCCTTCTATAAGACCAATATAAAAATATAAAACATCGTTTTATTTCTTTACATCGTATATATCATAAATATTTATTGATATGTTATGTTTACATCACCAATTACATATAAACATTTATTAATCTTTTAAATTAAAAACAATTTTCGATTTATCGAATTCTGTTTTTTAGATCAGTAATGTATTCAATCCACCCTCTTTTATTTTTCTATAAAAACATTTGTATGAAAACTATTTAATTATGAAAAAATACTGTTATAATTCCTTCCAATCACCCGTTTCAAATAGTAAAACAGATCTCATTACAAATTCTTTCAAAAAAATGACGAGTGGATACTGTACATAAATAAATAGTTATGAACTATTTCGTAACATAGTTTCGTGAAAACCGGACAAAACCAACTTTAAATTATTAGGAGAACTATTTTATTTCTATCTATTGACTATCGGATGGCATAAATGTAATTAAAGCTAAAAGTTTGAAGCTTTTTTCATTTTGGTTCGTCGAATTTCCCAATAACTTAGTAAACCAATACTCGTGTTTCACTAATAATTGAGTTGGCAAATTATCAATTATAATGGTAATTGTCAGCTTATTGACGTTGTGAATTATAATCGATACTTGTATATAGCGGCTAAATATTTATCCATATGTTATTAGTTATAATTGCATGTTTCGGTTAATAAAATTTGTTCATTAAGTAAAAATATACCTAACTGTTTCGGTTCAATCATTTTGTCAATTATTGAATATAGAGCAAGTAATTGTAATACGCAAAATGTCAAAACTGGTTTACTTGTATATACGACTCCTCGTTTATGTAATCGGTACACCATCCAGCAGCGCTGTTGGCATTGGGTCTTTCAAAATATAGTCGAGCATTATCAGGACTGAAGTCATCTTGTCCCGAAAAGGAACTAGATGCCGTAAACGCTTCGTTCGGAACACCAGAGAAACCAGACAGAAGGTATTCCGAACACCACATCATTTTCGTCTCTATGAGGAAAGGAGAAAACATTTAATGTTTAAATCTGATAAATGATCGATCATCAGAGAGTGAATTATTGTTCCATTATATGAACTTTGAAGATTTGTTATTAAAACTTTATATAATTAAAAATTTTATCCTCATTGTCTTATCTATTGAAAAAAAGCAGCTATAGACACGCGTTCTGTTAAGTAAGTTGGATATCTTCACAAAAAGTTACTGGTCACTAAAGTCATGTTTTGGCAGGGAACAAGGATGGCTTCAAGATCAGTTACTTGTCTCAAATGTCATGTTCTTGTGGGAACAGGGATATTTTCAAGATTAGTTTTGGTCATAAATATTATGTTTTGGTAGAGAACAAGTATGTCTTCAAGATAAGTTACTAGCTACAAAGTCGTGTTGACGGGGACCTTGTATGGCTTCACTGGTAGCAAAAGTCATATTCTGGCGGGGAACAGAGACGGCTTCGTGATACTTTCTTGTCACAAAGTTATGATCTGCTTGATAACAGAGATGAATTAAAGATAAGGAACTAGTTAAATTTATCTTCTGATGTTAACTGGGGTGGTTTCTAGATATATAACTGCTCGCAAAATTCAAAAGAATTGCTTCAAAATAAGTTACTGGTCACAAAGTCATATTCAGAAACAGGGATGAGTGACAACTTTATCTTTTGACATTTTAACATATAATTCACTGGTCAACGGAAGCAATGGTGACTTAAAACACGTAAGATACGTCACCGGTAACAAACGATTGTTCGGTTGGGTATTATGGATCAGTGAATTCCATTGTCCCTTTCATACATACCTGAAACTGGAAAATTCATCAAAAAACGTGTTACTACAATCAGAAAAGATGGATGCATCGTCGTTATTATTTTGATGTCCTGCAGACGTCTTCTTGTCGATTCTGTTCTCATAACGAAAAAACACATAAGTCCAATTTGTTAAGATGTGTAATATAATCTGATAAATACAATGTAGTTCCTTTCGTAGATGAAATACAAACCAGGGAAAAAAGATAAACTATTAAACATGCAGATAGCTTATTTCTAACAAAATTCATAACAAAAGCATTTTGAATAAGTTTCTAAAGCATTGAGTTATCTGCGGTTAATTAAAAAACTAACGATACATTAATTTGTTTGAATAGTAAATTTTGATTTATTAAATCCAATATGCAAATTTGGTTTAAAGTAACCGTTATTTGTTTTCATCACATTATATTTTAAATTGTTACACATGGTTTTTTTTTGTTTCACCAACATATATCAAACTATAGCGAACGCACTCAATAACATATACAATACCGGAAGTCTCGTAATTCATGTCCACCAACATCTCGGTAATAATTACAGAGAAAACAATTCGCAAATTTACTTGAGCTTGACACAGAATTTATCACCAAAACAGAAATTACTGTCATTTAATGTGACTTACCTTGAAGAATGATTTAGTCGAGAGGATGTAGAGAGCGGGAAATACGTTACAGCGTTTGTCTGTTACAATCTCCAGACGTCCTGCAGCTTGACTATGTAGTGTGGGGTTCACACTCCACAACACTGACTGCCAGGAAATTTATCTGCAATATGTATTAGGATACGAGTACGGATTTATTGATCTTAAAGAGAATACACAGTAATCAAACAAAAGTTCTTTATTCAGTGAAAACTATGAATACAATAGTGACCCAACTCGCAAAATGTTCTTTTTTTGTTTAACTTTTCTAGGTTTGCCATCTTAATTTTTTATTATTAACAGATATATTGATAACAATACAATCGCAAGAGGGTTATCAGCACTCCATCAGTTGAGCTGCGATAAACCCAAATCATTCAAGCTTGCAAACACGGACAAATGATATTGTGTCATCATGAACTCTCCAAAATACACAACGGATAGCGTGGTGATGTAGTACACATACTCAAAATTCATACATTCCCCTTCCTTTCGAGCCTCGGACTTATACACACTTCATTGTAAACTTGAAGGTCTTCATACATGTATACATAATATTCCTTTACCTCTCCAATTACCTGTCAACGTATAAAAAATGGTACAGTCTGACAATAGAAAAATATACAAAAAAAAACTACAACTGCAAACTTAATACAGAATGAATATTTTTTTAGCGTCATCGTTTTGACATTGAATTTGCTTTGTTTGTTTGAGTTGTATGTCCTATTCACAGGGACGGTTATGGAAGGAAGTGCCAGATATTTGCGTCGAAACTGTGACCCGTTGGTTGAGGGCTAATGATCGTAGATACTGCGGCCCCCGTTTTCATATGGAATACTCGTCAAATATAAAGCTTATATTATCCTGTTGACATTTTCCTTTGATTATCCAAAGAAGGGCTATTACAAAAGCATCGTCATTGTATGGACACCATATTTATATCTAAAAGATTTACATGAATCACACACTTCTGTCGAACATGTTAAATAATAGCTGCTGCTTCTATACATAGCACAGACACACTCGTCTATGTCAAAAGGAAACGCAATAAACTCAGTGCCTTTGTTGTGGTATTTTAAATAAAAAACCGTCAATATTCCACTCGCTAAGGAATTATAGATATAATGTACTTAACTCAAAGAGAGTCTAGTCAAGCTGGTGGAAAACATATCCGTCAATCTTAATGTCATCTTCTTTATATTATGGTTTCATTTGTAATGTTAGTCTTTGAATACGTATTCCAATGAATTTAATTTCCATATAACTGATTAACCTCATTGTATTAAGTTAATTAAAGAAAATCCCGATTCATTCTTGTGTTAGTCATACATCACGTTATGCTTTGATGAAAATTATCATGTAACCAAATAAATCCAGTCTTTATTCTAATTCTAATTACATCTTCTTTTTCACTGATTGCCACCTGATTGATATGATAATGTGTGAAATGGATAGAGAAAAACTAATAACCTTAGAATTTTTAAAAATCAATAATGTTGTGGTACATTATGACAAAGAGATAGAAAATCACAGACTCTCGTAAAACAAAGTAATGATTTATATTTTAAAAACAAATCCGTCCTCTTATGTGTGAGAGAGAGAGAAAAACCTATTAACTCTTTATACATATTTTACCCATATAATCATAGTTTTGATAAAAAAATTAATTATACTTTGCACCATTCTTGGCAGTTTTCCAAATTATTGCCAAAGCAGGATAAGGTTTCTGTTTTAGGCTGAAGAAAGGAAATATTGTACCTCTATTTTCAAGTATTTAAGTACATTTGTGTCTCTTAAATATTATATAAATGCAAAAAGTGTACAAGATGAACATGACATATCAACATAGCATTCACGTTTAATGTAAAAGGGAAAACAATTTTTAAAATCATTCCAAAAAAACCGTTTGTCGAACCTAAATTGACTGGACAAGCGTAAAGTTAAAATTAAAATATAATAGCATGGTTACTCTTTAATTTGATAAAAGGGTAGTGTCTTTCTTTCATCGATGACACCTAAGACTGTAAATATGGGTTTTTTCAAGGTAGATCAAATCCTCAAAAAGTCGACTAGAAAAATCTATGAGCAATACTAAAAACGTTTATAACGCTAGCGCACAAAAATATCAGCACAAAAATGCCAAAGAACTTATAAAAGTCATATAAACTCCTAATCATTAAATTAAGGCAATAATATGGCAGGGGGCCATAACTGGAAAACTGTACAATACAGACTTGGTCTACGTCTTCATTAACGAACCCTGCCATTTAAAGCAAAGTGATATCCATGTAAAGCTATCCCGTCATGAAATAAAAAAGAAATACTTTAAAAACTATAAGGAAAAACTAAGAAGCGATAATTAAAAACCTTCATATTTATACAACATAAGGAAAGTATGATGATGAACATCCTACGTGGGCGTCGTTGCAATCAACCCGCACCTCTCGAAAACCTCTGTTTAACAAGGTTTTTGCTATCCGTCCTGATAATCTCTTCCATCAATTCAGCCAATCGACCTAGAGCGGGGGCAAAGTTTTTACTCATGCATATGTTGGTAACACTTAAATGTCGAACGCAACAAAGATACTGTTAGCAGGTTCACGTTTTTATCGTATGTAAGCTTATTATTTAGAGCTGATCAAATTTAGTTGTGCTTTCCTCGAATATAAATGATTTTTGGTTTCCATATTTGGAATTGTTTACTGTTGCTTTATTTGTCATTAAAGAATCTTTATTACTGAATGGATTAGGACATGATATCTTCAATGACTTTGCTCCGGGCTAACTCTTTATGTATTGTAGACTTCAAATAACTTAAGCATCAACAGAATACGAGCAAACAATATGAAGTTTTAGTTTTTCATTTATTTTTCTATTTCTATTTTTTTTTTATTTGTTGTTTTTTATTCAACGTATGAATAAAACCTCGAATGGGATTAATAATTTACGGTAGGTTTATACGTAGTAACATTATATTTTTGTATGATGTAATGGATTTATCTGCAAAATAAATCAGTCAGGACTCAGCACTTCGACTCGATAGTTCGGAGATACATAGATGTAACTCAACGATCCCGATCCTGATGCAGGCACAACTCTAAAGAGCCCCATCGTAGATTTTGTACAAACAGTCACCAGTAACCTCCCTTTATTTTTGTTCTGATTTTAGATACCCCTGATTGTAAGAGAGGCGTTTTGATAATCCAGGCTGGGCCCGTTGTAATTTCAAATGCAAGTACAGTTGTTGATATTAATTTCATTACTTCGTTTCAAAAAGGATCCGAAGGGTGTGGCAACCTTTCAGAAAATGATTTATAGAAGCTATCTTCATTCAGAAAAAAGTAACCAATGCATAGTTATAACTTATGGAAGTGAAATTGGGAACCTTAATGGACAAAATGGCCATGTAGAGAATTTAAATGTTTCATTTGCATAGCTCCAGCACCTAAAGCAATATTTTAGATTAGTTTTTTTTATTTGTAGACGATTTCGGTTTGTTTGTGTTTTACGACCTTTTAACAGCTATGGTCATTTTAGGACGTGCCAGGTTTAAGTGGTGGAGGAAAGTTGGAGTTCCCGGAGTTCCCGGAGTTCCCGGAGAAAAACCACCGACCTACAGGCAGTACCTGGCGACTGCCCAACGGAGGCCTCGAACCCGCGACCCAGTGGTGGAGGGCTGGTGGTAGCATTATATCAGATGGCTAAACCACTCGACCACCGCGGCTCATTTATTTTGTAGTCGAGGTTGTCGTCATGTAAACTTTTGACATCGTATATGGTGAGACGAAGCTAAAATGGCGTATTGAGTAGTAAACAATTGTGACATTCTGCTTAGATTTTACTTCATCAAAGCAGAAAGATATTTTTAATATTCACATATGAAAAACAGCAGTACATTGCAGTTGACACTAGATAGACCGCTCTGTGTCAGCATGACACAGTGACCTTGTTCGGGGTCAGGGTTGGGAGTTGACCAGTGTGTTGTCGATAATGTCACCATCACTGTACTTCCACTGTGTCGTGTACTGTCCAGAGACGTAGAAGCGATAGTCTTGTTCTGCAAAAACAAATAAATTAAGAGAAGTTCCTTTTACACACCCAATACGATTTTCTATGTGACGTTTCGATGACTAGTACGATACGTGCATTGTCATCTAAATCACACAAATGACCAGTAAAGCGTTTGCACACAAATATGTAAAATGTGTATGAGTTGTCTTCAAAATCAAGTGGATTCGGCTACGCTGTAAGCACATGTACAATAGTTGATATATCTGAACTCGATTCGGCTACGCTTTGTTTAATTTTCGGTCATTATTGGTCGTGTAAAAAGATCTTTTCATAATCAGTACTTACCAATCCGAAGAAAATGTTAAGATATAATAAATAAACACTTTTTTATAATGCATTCTCTTCCATACGAACTCCGTAATTTACGGCGTCAAAGAAAAATAAGACGAGGTCTTAACATACATCGTATTCTTGACAAAATGTCCCCATAAATATCGTAAACAGATTATTCTCGTGAAAGATGATTGAGGACATCACATGAAATGTTTCTCATATCGCTTTCAAATGTAAACCAGTTAATGATATCCAAATATCCTTAAATCGCTATCTCACTAACTAAGTTGTTTTGTTGTATTTCAGTTTGTAGGACGGTTAGACGGCCCACTGTTTCGACCTTCACCAGCCATGCATCCTGGGAGACACACATCTCTGAGGCATTGCCTGTGCTCTGTCTCAACTCAATCACTTTGTAGGGGAAGTTGCCGGATTGTTTGTATCCCCGATTGTACGCTATACCAAATGTAATTAGAATATGATCAATAATAACTTAAATATTGAATAAAAACTGTCGGCAAATATTACATATGACTAATACGAATGCGAATTATCCGGGTGTAGTATAAACAAAACTACTGAACAAGTCATAAAACTTTTAATGATTTTCCACTTATTGAGGTTAATCCAACTTTTCACTATTTCTCTATAGAATTCTTTTCAGAGGAATGTTTGTGCACATACGGTTGATAGTGAAACGAGATGACACGAGGCAACAATTGCCAGTTTGTTGATAGTCTTTTACTCGGGAAAATGTTTACCTGTATTGAAATAATAAGGAATTTCTTGTCTGGAGTAAGACGTTTTCCTGATTGAAGTATATCCGTACCAGTTTTGGGCCAAAACGTGGAACCAGAAGAACACACAGCCAGTCTGTCTATGACAGACGATACCACAGTGATGGACGGAGGGGTCAGGTGGCTGTAGGTTGATGGGCTGACCCAAGGTTGACATAGATAGTAGGGAGGCCAGGGCGAATCGACTCAACACTGTAATAAGAAGATACACAATTCAACTTTGTGTATTTTGTTTTTACTTTATATTGAAAGTAAAAAACTTGAATATTTTTCAAAAGAAATAATTTGTAATTAGGAATTTCATAGTATACAGAAAGCTAAAATGAAGATGGTAAGTGGAATATGATAAATCTAAATGTCTTACATAACAGAGCGGGTTATTATTCTTCAATTCAATTCCCTCTTATTATAACATTAAATTGCAAGTTGAAATGAAGAAACCAAAGGTTTTACAGCATGTAGTGTATTTCCCCCAACTAAACGCATTTAAAATAACTGTTATTGAAGAAGTAGGTAAGTATTAGCAAAATTTTACTATTTGATTGAAGTTTACATCCGCCAAGGTCGAATTGAAGGCACGGTCGACTTTACCATGACCTTGCATTGACCCGTCAGTACTTGGCTGTGATAGGGGGACTGATGATGTCACAACAGTGTTACGGTCCGTATTTCCAGTCAATATATAAAATTAAATGATTTGTGTATATGATAATGGCATAATAACAACCGTCGCTCAATATATGAATAAAAAGAATACAGACAATAAGTGGTATGAGTTTATCGTCTTGTTGTGATAGCAACTTTTACTAATGTGGGTTAAGGATAGTTATCATAACCTATATGGACATAATGAAAGAATAGATTTATAATCATAATGTGTATGTATAAACAGCATTGTTATGATCACAACAAGTATCGACCAAGTAAATAATAACTGTTGTTTTATATCTTTGTTCGATAACTCAGCCTGTCTAGGATACTCATTAGCCCTTTACAATACTTAGCTTCCCAATGCTAACAATGGATGACTATGTTAATTATATTTTGAGAATTTTAGGACAGTACATGAACAGGAGCTTTAAACTAGTCCTGTACATCTGACAAGCCATATACAATAGTGTATCGGATGTATACATGTGCTATGTTATATTTTACAGTTGAACATGCGCTTTTTGCGGCAATGTCTTCCAATTACACCGTTTCACTTGAATGCTTCATATGTTTTAATCCCAAGGTGTGTTATTTAAGTTGAGTGAACAAGAGAAAAATACTTTCTCATTCATTATACATGATAACGATACTACTTGGGTGCCAATGAATAAATCTAACAGAAAGACTTATTCATTTTGCCTTTCACATTCTTTGCATGTGTAACATAAATATGTGCTCAATTAAAAATTGACTGTATATTGATTCAAATACATAAATGCGTAATTGAGTTAGTAGAAAATGGTACAAATACCAGTATGTTGTAGATGTAAGCGGATTCAGTACGCGTCAATAGTTTCACTCTCGGAAAGCTACCTTACCTGAGGGTTGTTGTCGGAGGACAGCACCCTTGTCCACGATTCAATGGCCATGCTGTGTAATACGTGGGATACCTTCACCTATTGTGTCACCACGACCTTGTATTGAGCCCGAATCTACCGTCGCTTCTGTCTCAAATTCTACCTGTATAAAAGTGGGTTTTTTTAAATGATAATGAGAAGACCTCAGCATTATTTTCCTTTTGTTCTGTCAGCAAACATTTATATCTTCGTTTTGGTCTGTGAACAATTAATTTAACATCATCAATGAAGCTACAATCCTATAGCAATACAACTAAATGCTACTGTACACATGTTCCATACACCTAGTATATAAATAGGGGTAACATACAGATACAATGCACACTCTTACTATCAGATCGACATACAAATATAGAACATCGTTTTATTTCTTTACATCTTTTGGATCCTATATATTGATTTTTTCGTTTCTATCACCTTCCAATGAAATTCCATTTTCGATTTGTCGTATTGTTTTTTATGAGTACGTACTTAATCTTTTACTTTTTATTAAAATATGTGTATGAAAACTAATACTTATGAAAAAGTAAATAATCATTCTTTCCAATTACCCATTCTAAATGGTGAAACAGGCCTCATTACAAAGTAGGAATGTCTTATTTCATGAGAGCTTTCTTTTGAAATTTTTTAAAAGACTTGCGGATACATAAATATATGGTTATGAACTATTTCTTTGTATAGCTTTGTGAATACAGGACAAACACCAAAATGAAATATCAGGAGAACTATTTGATTTCTATCTACCGACCACCAGAAAGCATATTATAATTGAAGCTAAAAAATATTTGTTATTCAAATAAAATGTGCTCGTTTATCACGGTCAATTGAGTTTGCAAAATACTTATTATACCGGTAATTTTCAGGTAAAAGACATTAACAGATTAAAGTCAATATTTGTATGATTTTGTCCATATATTATAGTTATAGGTACATGTTTCGGTTCATGGAATTGTTCATTAAGGATATATGTACTTGACTGTTCTGTTATTGAATAAAGACAAATTATTAAATAGCATGTTTAAAAACTCGAAAGGTTTTAGAAAAAGTTTCTAAAACATAGTGTTATCTTAGGTCAATTAATAAACCCTTAAGAAACATTAAATAGTTTAAAAAGTAAATCATTTTATCAAAAATAAAATCCACCTTTACATGTAGTTTTTCAATCAGAATATATTCAAAATTGTTTCTGATGCATACTTTATTTATCTATCAAATAAAAATACTAGTCATAATATAATTCAATAACATATCTTCCTCAATTAGCCTCAAATATAAAATAGGAGGACTTTCTTAGAAAATACAAGATACTCGTTATTTACTCCAACAATCTGTCTCAGTGATGGAGTAGCATTGCTATTAGTGTGATATTGTGCTTTCGTTGTCTTTGGTACGGGATTCTTAAACAATCGATCCAGTTAAGGTAATTGCTGGATGATGATTATTTCTAACTTACTATCAGAAAGGCAGACAGAATTAAAAGGTCGTAATTTGATGGTTTAAATACTTTTCTTACAATATTTTTAACGGAGGGGGAACAACTGTAATTCCCATCATAAATAAACATTTGTTCGTTCCTAAAATTTCAAAATAATAGTTTTAATCCATTCTATTATAGTTTACAAGTACAAAGGCATCAGAAATTTAAATATCAAAGATATTCCGTCAGAGCTTTGGACACCGTTTGTATTTGAAATATGCATAAGGACATTCCTAAGAGAAGTACTTCCTTATACTGAAAACATTGCAAAAAGACTAAGAGAAGTCCGTTTTATACTGGGCGCGCACTTTTTCAGGAAGAATTCATGCAGTTAGCAAATGACAATAAAGTGTCCTCGGGGGTACACACATGTCCACCAACACCTCGTTGATAATTACAGAGAAAAACAAATTGCAAATTTAACTAAGCTTGATACAGAATTTATAACCAAAACAGAAATTACTGTCCATTTAGTCTGAAGCCTTAGTTCATAAGCCTTGAAGAATGATCTAGATCAGTGGGAAACACGACACAGCGTATGTCTGTTACAATCTCTAGACGTCCTGCAGCTTGACGATCAAGTGTGGGGTTCACACTCCACAACACTGACTGCCAGAGAAATTATCTGCGACTCTTTTAGTAATCTCTTTGAAAACCAAGAATATATGTATAAGGATACGAATTAGGATGTATTGATCTTAAGGAGAATCAACAGTATTCAGAAGAATGTTAATTAATCAGAAAAACCTTTGAATAATTTCGGAGTGAAGCTTTGATCTAGACACTAACATTATGCCAATCTCCATGAATGGATGATTGTTTGCAAGAGAAAAGTTATTATCTACGAGTGACGCCAACTCGCAAATTGTTCATTTGCGTTTTACTTATCTAGGTTTGCCATCAAAAAATATAATTATTAACAGATATATTGATTTAGCAGAGAGTTATTAGCACACCAACAATTGTGCTGCGATAAACCCCAATCAGTCAAGCTTGCAAACACGCGCAAATGACATCGTGGCAACATGAATTCTCTCAATACATAACGGATAGCATGGTGATGTGGTACACATGGATCCATACATCTCTCATCCTTTAGAGCCTCGGACTTATACACACTTCATTATAAACTTGAAGTTCTTAACACATGTATATATAATATGATGGTCTGACAATAGAAAAATATACAAAAAAAACCTACAACTACAAACTTAATACAGAATATATTTATTCTTTTAGCGTCATCGTTTTGGCATTGGATTGGTTTTGTTTGTTTCAGTTGTACGTCCTATTAATAGGGAAAATTATTTAAGGAAGTGCCAGATTTTGGCGTCGAATCTGTGACCCGGTTGAGGAGAGCTTGTGATCGTTATAATGCAAGTCTTTGAATGTGTATTCCAATGAATTGGATTTTCATATTCCAAATAAATCCAATATTTATTCTACATACATCTGTATTATGCAGCGTATGCTATTTTTAGCTAACTATATATATTACCAAAATATAAAGGCACAGTCACCCGTGTGTGTGTGGGTGTGGGTGTGGGTGTGTGTGTGCTACGTTCATCTTTTAAGCTCAAAGATGGTAGACACTATTATTGGATTATGTTGTCGCCGAGCTTTGCAATAAATGACTGCCACAGTTATCTCTTGTGAGTAAACCCATGGTCTATAATATAGACACTATATGTTTATTTCAGTGTATAATCTAGTTTGAAATTAACACTACCTTTCCCCCTCACCAAGGATTCAAGGAATGACAAAGCCGTACAGTACAATGTGATTCATTTTTGGCTTTCTAGTTGTATCTATTATCAACTTTTAAAGGTCGATCAACGATGTACGTCTTTTTTTTCTTTTCTTAGAAGTGATCTAAAGCTTCCATCCTCAGTTCTTTCTTAAAAGAGGTGTGCCAATTCGGATAAGTTATATTTTTGTATATACATACCTTGGGGTTATGCTATCATATGACATGAAATTCATATCAGCTTGGAGACCATTACAACATAGGAGGGAGTTAAGTTTGGGATCAAAATCACAAATGGACGCTATTTTACGAAACTAAATGTTTTTTCTTTTTTTTAAGTTTCTTCATCATTTTGATTTATTGTGTAACACTTAAAGCAGCATATATTAAAAATGGCCGATAAAAGTAGCACATAGTTAACAAGTAGGTCACTGTGACCTTGTTATATATTGGCTCAATCATATCAACAATTCTTTCTTTTTTGTGCACCCTTCCTTTGAGACGCTTGGAATCTTATCATTCTCGTCACACCTTCTTTTCCGGGTTGTCTTCCCTGCATCATCAGTATATATTGACAATTATCTCACTAGAATCATCTTCTCTAGCCGAGTATTCGCTTCGTATACAATCTACTTATAAACGTTTTACTGATTGTCTCCCCTTGGTCTGATATTAAATTGACTTATGTCACCGATTGTCTCTTTAAACTACCTCTTTGGGTTTATCAACGGTCT
>JAULCA010123295.1:0-30154 GCA_032360845.1 Crassadoma gigantea | reverse complement strand
AATAGTTTAGGTGATTTACAGAACTAAATCCTGACCAAAGCTGCCTGATGTCGATGAAGTTAACAATACTGACACTGTCTTGTGGATGTTGACCCCTCCATAACCTTCTTATTTAGCTCCGTCCTGAGCAGCCCTGGTAATCAGGGACAGGCCGTGATTGATACCGATGCGCTAGGCTAAGGCAGAGATCCACCAGGACTTATCTCTGGACCGGCTCATCGATCCAGTCATCTCTCGTGTCAATTGTGTAATGAATCAAAAATATAAAAATCTGACGACATTTGTACCGGTACCATTGATGAGATGTATTTGTTTGTGTCCAGTGTCATTAGGGACATCCTTTATATTGATACCTCGCATTTAAATTGATTTAAAACAAGCCTTCCTCATCTGTTGATTCCTTCTTCAGCAACATGTATTTCAGAAATGAAAAATGACAAATATAATCTAATACGGTATATGAACTGTTGCAGACCAATGGAATTGTAATATATATGTTGTAGCGTTAAAATTATTGGGAAGAAAACATGGGCAAATTGATACTGTAAACGCTTCTGTTTCAGTAAACGTGATGAAAGCAATGCGATAATTGTTCGATTATAAGTACATGCACTCGAATGCATTTTTATTTAAGATCCAAAACAACATTAAAGTTGTATTTGATTCAATTTATGGTCTTCTGAAATCATAATTCACTAATAATTGTGTCGTTGACAAAGTAAAAGCTGCTGATGAATTAGTTTTGCTTGGCTCTCTGCTCCAACCTTTGTGATATCCTCATAAACAATGGGTGACGAAGCAATACAGTGAATCAATAGGAACTGATAACCTTTCAAGTCACTTATCATCAGTGTGTTGTACAATGGCCTGGCCAAGGAAGTGCGTCTTACAGGTCTCTGTTGGTAACACAGAGACGCGCACTGTAATTGTGTTTTGAAACAAATGTATAAGCACCACATCATCGCGCTTGTTCATGGAAGGAAGGATGGCATACCGTAATTGTTTTCTCCTCCAGAGAGTACCTGACCCCGTTGTAGGTATTGCTTCAGATGTCGACACGAACTCAGCATAACGGCAACTTCTGTAGAAGTTAGCACTTGTTGGCTGGGACATTGAGCTCCCATTATTGCTCGAGAATTAATTTGCGCTTCATATATAGGGGTTGACTGTATTCTGTATTGTTTCTAAATGAGAAGGTGTTGTCTAAGGTTCTTAACAAGAACAGTATGTGTATGTAAACAACTGCAAATTTATTGCTTGCACTTTAACGAATTGTAAATGATCTGTGGACATGTAATTATTCATTTTAAGGTTCAGAAGATTATTCATTATTAATATCGATACGTCACATCTCTATCATATTACACAATTGATGAAAGCTCTAGAATTAGGATTTCAATATTAATCTAAAGTGTTGGCCGATATGCATGTTCCTGAAAGTTAATGGCTAGCTGTAATATTATGTCTCCTTCTCATAAACGTTACTGCGCAAGAAGTAATAAATCCAAATGCACTTTACATTATATAAGGCGTGAGTTCGATTCTAGATAGTGTTTCATCTTCAGGCGAACTATTGAACGGGTTAATAACAGAAAGTTTCTGGCAATATTTTCAGGATAAATTAGCTGCCGTGGCATGCTACCGGAGTTTGTGAAGGATGTCCGAATACATGTGCAATTTAGGAGAATTGGCAAGCGTACTTAAGACACAGACACGTCCACAAGAGGGATTCTGAATGCCAATAAATCCAGGGTGAGTACCGAATGAATTATACACTGTGTTAGATGCAAAGCCCATTGTAAGGTATAATGTGTCTGTTGGACTAATGCTTTAAATTTCGTCTGCTTGGTATTCATTTGTAATCTTTAACATCCGTCTCAGAGAGATGTTAAGAACCATTCCCAGTCCTCTTAATCAACCGCGCCAATTCCTTGGCGTCTTCGGGATTAAGATTGATCTGAGTGAAGCAGACACTTTCTCTTATAGAACATTGCCTTAAGATTTTGACACAGACCTTGTGTTAAAAGATTTTCGATCTTCATACCTATCGTAGAGTTGTCACACAAAGATGGGCGAGTTTGCGGTATAGTTGACATTCTTACTTATTTTCACTATTTTCACTTACGAAAACTAACTAACTTTTCTGCAATTTTTTAGATCAAATTATTTTGGAATTAACGATAATAATAGTACACAACATTTGATATAGGGCCCTATCTAGCTAACTTAAACACTTAAACACTTTACAGCACATAGATATACTTTAATACAATTAGCACACACATCACTTAATACATTGGTTGAGGAATTCGCAGGAGCTGCATTATCAGGCGTCAACTACTAGCCCTATGCCACATGGCTAATATCTCCCTAGGTGTGTATGCCTTCGTTTGTGCTGGAGTTGTAATGTGATATGGGAAACAATCTAATTGGTATGTCCTTTTTGTTCCTTAAAGAGACAAAAAGGTGCGAAATCTCCAATTGATCAAATTTTAGCTATGCAAGAAGAAACCGGTATCATTCAGGTGTAACAAAATAACGTTTACGATAGGCACAGTAAATTTGGTTAAGATACAGCGGAACTCACAAAAAGAATATATATTATGTATAGCATTCTAAACTCGATTTCAGTGAAGTTTTTTGCTCAGCGTGTTATCAGAACATGGAAAAATTAACTTAATATATATAATGTTTTAGGAAAATTTCAGGGGAAATGTAAATAACAGAGGTCTATTTTTTTGTCTTGACCATTTCATCCTGCATGTACAAAAGCAAATTTCTCGACACTTAATCAATAGCCAACTGGCCATTGGTAGGATGTTGCCATATTGTTTGGATGAATGACGACGAAGCCGCATAAAAAAAATGTGAATAAGATTCCTGTATTTTCTGTACTTGGTATTACAAACAATTATTGCGTCACTCTTTGATGTTCGCATACTCTAAATTAACAAGTACCACTCATTTCTGTCATTAGGCATTGCTTATCTAATGGCCTGAAACCATAACTAGTGGTTATAACACAGTGTCAATTCATTGTGTGCTTGACATAGGTCAGTATAAACAGTGCTAGGCAATATATTTAAGAGAACAGTTTTGTGACGTAGTTCTAGTCAATTGTAACGATGAACGATGTGTTGGAGTCTCAAGCGTCTACATTCATACATTACAAAATGTATTAACCTGGTCCCTATTTGGAAATGGATTTTTTGTTCATAATGTAATAATCTAGCTACGAAAATGACTCATCTTGGATCTAGAAGATATATTATTTTCTCATCACGGAGGACGGAATCTTGATATATTTAATAGATATTTGGAGGAAGGGAGATAATTGGTATTGGGAGGAATTGGAGGGTATGTTTCAGGGTTAATTCCCGTACATGATTTAGTTTATTGATGACGCTCAACGGCCTTGGACTGGTTATTAGGACATTCATAAATAATGCTAGTACATCATAGTTCGGAAATGATCGTAGGAGACCTTGAACCTCTAATGATGTCATTTTATATGCAAATAAAGCATTCCGATCTTGAGCGGAAGAAACCATTGACCATCGTCACGAAACGTATCTCGGCTAACGGTACAGTACATCAGTAAAGGCCCTGTTGTGGCTGGATATGTTTATACCGTAACAAACATGCCAGTCTCCTAGACGAAATACTCAAATAATCATTTATCAACGTAACTTGATCAGAAGGTGCCCTGGATATTGCACAAAGGATAGGTTGATCACGTTGATAGAATTTTCTCTCTTATCATCCCAAAATCTTCAAATTTAGGATACAGCCATGATTACTGGGATTTATCTGCTTGGAATCGATTCAAGTATGGTTTCCATGGCATTATTAGAAACATCGTGTAGGCGAGTGATTATCAGTTTGCCGTATTATGTGCATTATGTCCAATATGTATACCTGTTCATCTTCTAACGAATTTTTCTTGGCAATTATTTTAAAGCATTTTTATTTCGTTAGAATGCAGTTATTATACTATTATATTACGGATGGCACGTGTGGCGCAGAAAACTTTATTTGAGTTATTTCCTATGTGATCATGATGTTTTTATTTCCATTTACTTTTGTTTCTTTGTGTCTTATAATGTTAAGGATTATTATTGATTGTTTGTTGATACTGTGTTATATGATTTTTTCGTTACTGTTAAGACAAAATTTGCTTTATATTAATTCACCAAAATCAACTTTGGTAGGAAGTATACACGATGTAAGGTAAACAGTTTAAATAGGAAACCATACCAATTCCAAGCACCCCGCAATATGCATGCTTATACGCTTATGCATACTATATATATTTGTAAAGCAATTTTGTACATGCACCCTATGTCTGTTAGCTTAACAAAACTATTGCAGTATAAGGCAAGGTTACCGCTACTGCAACGTCGCCTTGGACAGTGTGACATCGGAGTGACCTGAAAGTACAATATTTCATTGTAAAATCGTCCAGAGACGTCATCATAGCCAGTCGGAAGAGATTGATCTTGGACCGTCATTCATTGTTCTAGTAGAATCTTGAGTTTTTGACCCAATCAATAGTGTCGCTCCTCCAGGCACAAATACGCCATGTTTCATGCACATGACAGCGATGTCATTGTTTCCCACAGCTACAATGGTCAAAGAATCGTCAGCTTACAAAACAAAGCCATAATGATTTTTTTATGGATTACTTTTTCGTTTTTGTTTTAATTATCTTTTCTGTAATTTGTCTTCAAACTATTATGCTCATTTCACTTTTATCACCTCTACAATTAACCTTTAACTCTTCAAAAACAAACATTGGTAATGGAATTTGTTGAAGCTTAATGTAAAGAACGAATAGATTGTACATGTGATGTGTACTGTCTTTCTATAGATTGTTTCATGGCTATGAAACCATCAAATCGAAGCAAACAGGAAGCGGAAGCCATGACTCATATTACTACGCGATATGAAAGATGGCGGCGTATTGATGAATGTTCGACTTAAGTCACGTACACATTGTTTAATCTATAAATCGACTGCTATCAGCGTAGTGTTGTCGAGCAAATGTACACGTCGGATATTGTCAACGTGTCGAATGGTCTCCGCTGAGTTTTATAGACGTCATTTAATGTTGATCCAAAGATAGACTACTCGAATATTTGAATGTCACGAATGTTTTTTCTTCTCATTTCCCTGCGTGTAAGATAGAGCTGTGTAGGGTAAAAAAAAGGGTGACGTCACAGTGGCTCAACAATGACGTGACGTCACGAATTTGAAACTCTCCGATGCTGCAATGCGGAAAAGGCGACATGATGAAATAAAAAACGTTTACGATAAACACCGTTTGCAAATATGGAACAAGCTAAATCTGCGTGGCGAATTCGTGTTCGTCTAAGAAATGAAGGGGAAAAATTGATATTTCCAAAATGGTGGCTAGTCCAAAAGCATTTTCATGTTATTTTTTTTACTTAATCTGGTGGTTGTACTGGGAGAAAATTACTCTTTCATCCCCAAGGATGTAGAAAAGGAAAATACTACCCTCGGGATTTTCAAAAATGGTAATGTAATGTAATCTCACAAACTGCATATCGACTGTTTGTATCTTATGAATATAACAAATGAAGCTGATATTCAAGATTTCAAAATTGCTATTCATAATGGTAATTTAGCGTATGAAGGTATGCTTTTTTGACTTACTGACTAGTTATGCAAACTTGAAGTTTTTCATTACTGATATTTATAATTTTTAAACATTATAGTTCAGTTTTTTGCAAAAGGAAATGTTAGTTACTGGGTCATGGTATTCATAGGTGATGTAAATGTTATGTGCACTTATTAGGATTATATAAAATAAAGCGGCAGTGCAAAGTAATGATAAATATAAGTTGATAGCCCGGTAGGATCAAATATTCTCAGTTTCTCATCAAGTGTAATTCGCTTAGCCTTACGCACTTCTGTACAGTCAGACAACAGTCTTGTGTAATAAATGATAGAGAATATGGCATTGCCTATTATTATAATACCGTCAAAAGACTCATATTTCTTTGAAACGATTCCTAAAAAGAGAATACATATTTTGGTAATCTGCCTACTAGCGAAATATATTTCTTTCTGTCAGACAGTTTCCAAAAATGGAATTCGTTACCAGCCTTCTATCCCTTCATGGTAAAAACAGTAGCCGGGTTTCATCTATTAGCGCTGTATCGACCAAATAAGATAAGAAACTCATGCAAAATCCAAGGCAACTTCCTGCTCGTGCTGAATGCATTGTTTATCGTTAGGATTATACAAACCAAATATCGATTACAATAAGTTGAACATCACACTAAGCTGTCGTTTTACAAAAAACGACCAAACGGTTTTCAACTTATATGATATTTAACACGTAACTGTAAAACCTCCTTTTTTCTAATGTATTGTTCAAACCTTTGATATCAGATAACACCGATAAGGCATTGGTGGTGTTGTAAAACCTACGTGTTACTCTTAGACAATGTCTTAATGAGCATTTACCATGCTGACTCATAACATAAGGGAAATCGGTTTTTAATTTCAATTCGTCTAGATTTCTTGTTGAATGTTTAGCGTTTAAATGCCATATGTCTTGTTGACCAGTTGAAATGATTATAAATCTGGTTTAATTGGATAACAGTTTACCTTACATTGTTGGGATTGCAGTTTGAATATAAATTTGTTCTAAATTTGGAGCAGTGTAGATGTCATACTCTATATATGTAAATAAATATAAATATACAACATTTGATAAAGCGCCCTATCTAGCCAACATAAGCCCCTCTAAAGCACTTTCCAGATCATAGATATACAATTAATACAATTAACATATACATATTAATCAATACACTTTTGAGGAATTCGCAGGAGCTGCCTTATAAGGCGCTGGCTACTAGTCCTACGCCTCCTTGCTAATATCTCCCCATGTGTGTTTGTCTGTGTGTGCTGGAGATGTTATGTGTTCTGTTTAGAGTGGGACCGTGCTTCCAACGGCATCTTTTATAATGCCACCTCACTTGAATGCTACAACACAGATACCGCACATCCACCTCAAACCAATTTATACTCCACCTGGGTTGTTGGAGTTGTGTGGGCAGGAGAAAAAAACACTTTCTCTAATATCCTTGCTTACGCTGACTTCGGGGATGTACCTGATGAGGATACTTATTTTCTCATATATTTCACAGGGTGATCCTCTTGTTGCTGGGGAAGAGATAACTCTATCTGACACCGGGAAGGGAAAGACAGGTAACACGTGCTATGACGTCATAATAATAAATCTCCGTCTGAACCCTAGGGTTTTGGGGTTATTCCGACTGGAATCTGTTCATTTGTAAGTGTGTGAATAAAAATAATCAAACACTGGTCTGTTCCGTGAACAGGGATATCTTAACCCCTATTTCAGATTCTGTTAATCCGTTACGCCCGTTACGTTATACTGATAAACGTATAAAATATATTTTAAGGGTATTTGGTATGAAGTTCATGTTATGAGGTTCTGCTATCAACCATGTACATATGAATATGTACCAGTTTTAATGTCATATTTTGTATATGCCTGTTATGGATATATGCTATAAAGTGCATATTATTGATACATGTTTTCTATGAGTTTGTGGTGTTATCCTGGTGCAAGTATAGATTGTCGAATGTCTATGGATATCTGGTATAAAGTTGACATTATGAACTGAAATAAATTATAAATATCACTGTTACATGTACCAGTTTTAATGTCATATTTTATACATATACCTGTTATTAATATCTGGTAAAATTTGAATGTTATGTATACATGTAGTCTATTATGTATACTATATAATACACGAGTAGATTATTTAATGTCTAATGGATATCTGATATAAATAGTATGTTATGAGGTCCTGCTATGTGCCCAATTATGTAGATATAGCTGATACATGTACATGTTTAAATGTCATATGATACGGATACCTGTAACAGATGACAGGATCCCTGCCATTAGAACGTATTTTGTGCACACTTAGCTTTAATAATATATGCTATTAATTACTGTAATAAATATCTCTTAAATTGATTCATGTTACAGCTGTATGACGCAAGTTTAATAATGTATGCTATAAATTACTGTAATAAAGATATCTTAAATTGATTCATTTTACAGCTGTATGACGCAAGTTCTTTCCAACTTATATACGTCACTTGTTATAGATGTTATGTAAAGAATACACGGTACAAAGTTTACATGCATTTCTGGTATCTAATGATACTGTATTGAGATTGTGTTCATAGCACTACAAACGCGAATGCCATGTGATTTGTTTTCCGATTTCCTGTTAGCATTTCTCAATGAAACGCTTGGCAATAAAAATGACGTTGAACCAATCGTTTAAGTGGCCACCGTACAGTGTGAGTTACGCTCTTGTCGCATGAATTGTCTATCACAACCTATTAATGTTAGTCTTGTTTATAAATGCTTTTCATTAATAATCGAGCTATGGTATATCATTATTAATAAGATACAGAGAGCTTAATTTGCCATACACAATGTAGATACAAAGAAATGAAACCGTTGAACTGGACATTGTGCAAGCATGTAAAATTATATTTGGTCCTTTAGAATTAAACATACATGACGTAAACACATGAAGTAACTAAATTGAAGGCATTTTACAGCAAACAGAATGTAATGTACAGCCAAAAAATGTCCTGTCAGGGGCCAAAAAGCTGGACATTCAATTTAGTTTAGCTACTTTTAAAACAGAGAGGCAGGTAGTAATATATTCTATTTAAAGAGAAATTCTGATAATATGATGCGGTTTATTGTTTAAATAATAAGAATTTCTAGAATCAAATGCATTTCTGTTATCCTTTAAAAAAACAAATTTGTTATACTACAAAATCATTTTTTTTATCTTTTCCATTTTTACATTAGTCTGCACTATAAAACAAAGAACAATGGTCACCTCTTCACCAAACTTTGTGAAAATTACGAGACAACTTTATGATCGTTAATCTTACCTTTCTGGGTAGCAACATTTTAACACCGAGTTTGGAAACAGTTTCAGAGCTTGTTTTTATCAATTTATCATTTTGTCACATAGGTCAGCAAAGGAACTATGTAGCCTTGTCGTTCTCCTGTAAAGAAGTTTGTAGTTGTCAAAAACCAAATTTTATAGTCGTCATCATGACCTCTATTTCCAACTCATACATGACAAAATATTTGTTCCCTTTATCGTACGTCGTTGGTGACAAGCTTAACTTCTTTAATTTACGTAGTGCAGAAAACACATACCCTTCCAGAGACGTTATTTCTAATGAGTATTGTGTAGCAACCTTAGAGGTAAACAACTCCAACCAAGAAAGAAATTGTGGTTCCCACTGTTTTAATGTGTAAGAGGTAAGGATCTTTGTTTAAAGTTTCTTTCGGGTTAATACTTTGCGATACAAAACTACGCAAAATTTAGCAGCTATACACATTCATACTTTAGCCGTATATTTACAACACCTGCGGCTACTGCTCAGAAACAAATTGGCGAGGTCCCTGTTTGTAGGGGAACTTTCAACAGAATCGATGTTAAAATCCTACAGAAGTACAGAGGTGTGTGCGAGTCGACTAATTATTTGCAACGGTAATTGGTATCTATCGTACATGACAATTGAACACCAGTCGAAATTGTTTCCATGAATAGGGCCGTAGGATATCTAGTTCGACCTAAATTTGCGCTGACCAATTTAAGTTATCTAATGAATGCTTAATTGAGGTCTACAGAAAAGTACGATTTGTCTTCCCAGATTTTTTTCGGTCTATTCAAAGTACATACCACCATACCTACAAGGCTAATTCACACTTTATAAGGCACACTCCCCTAAGAACTATTGACAATGCAAGCCAGCAACAATACTGTTTTTATAAGTGTCGGAGTAGCTAGTGTCGCCTGTATTTTTTTCGTTTTCTCTAGGTTTCTGTAAATGGATTTAAATTTCATTATGTGTTGATAGCGTATTTTTTATCATTATTTGACATAGGAGCTCGTTAGTGAAACTTTCAAAACAGCGATAAATACGGAGTAAACGTTCTTAACGATTTAGTCAGTTGACACGAGAAACCAAGCAAAATAAATATTTTTGTATAATGTGACCATTTCAAACATTTAGGTTTCATCATGGGTACCAAAGGTAAAACAATTCCATTAAAATGTTCAAAAATCAAACGTTCCGAAATACAACAGCGGCTGGGGTTGAAGTATTTTTTTCGTAAAATGTGACTGAGTTGGGGTTTCGGGGATGGGGGATTTATTTTTGCACGAATTAATGGAGGAAAGGGAGACGATATTGGAGGCGACCAGTGTGATATCGGATATACTCTACATGTATATCATTGTACATTTTGTATGCTGTACCTTAAACATACCATCATCCTCCTCAAGGATTTACAGTTTTTGTGTCCAAGTAGTTCTTCCTTCAGATTCGTTTTTTTTTCTCTTAAAATATTGATAAAATATATATCATTATTTTCTATTACTAAGTTTACACAAGGCAAACGTCAGAACTCATAAAGTCAACGGGACAGGCACTTCTTTAACCTCAGCTGCAACCAAGCCAAATTTAGAGCATAGTTAACGTGCTCTGTTCAGGCATGCTATAATACTGTTAAACGTCTTCAACATTCGCAGTGGGAAATGAGTGTCAACCCAACACAGACAATTATGAGGAGTTATTTACTGGATATTTATGGTGCGAAGAGATATGTAACACATACCGATTACCATCATTATTATTGTCATAGGTGTGCACTATGGAAAAGTACTTTAAATGTCTCCTAGAATCTTTCTAGGTTCTTGCAATGTCTTAGATATGGGTATTACAGTATATATGAATTATATAAGGGAAATATAAACGCCTTCATCATGTGTATTTAAGAATATTTTCTTTGAGGAAGGGAAACCAATTCAGATTGTTTGGTTAAATAAAGATTCGTTTTTCTTTTTTTTATAATTACAACACACATTTAAGAATGAATGACAGGGATGGGATATAACTTAAAGAGATTAAAAGGACTAAGTTACCAATTACTGGCAGTCTCGTGAGCAACGATAATTAAAACGGTCAGAATTCGATATTTTAGCAGCAGGTATCTTAATTCAAGGCTCTCTCTTGCCTGAGGATAAAGTGTGTTGTTTTCACAGATTTCTCTCGTATCGTAATTACCATTAGCTGCTCGTTAGTTTTACCGTATTTCAATTTTTTGTCCATTTTCAATAAAATGATTGTCATTTATTCGTCGATAATGGCTCTAAGCAAGGAAGCAGTCACCAACAAATTTCTCCAATGATTAAAATTTACGATCAACTCTTGGTGTGAAATTGAAAAGTCATTACAGAAGTATGGTTTAAACATTCGAAATGGCTGTTTAAGTTAAA
Organism: Crassadoma gigantea; assembly: GCA_032360845.1. Classification (NCBI taxonomy): domain Eukaryota; kingdom Metazoa; phylum Mollusca; class Bivalvia; order Pectinida; family Pectinidae; genus Crassadoma; species Crassadoma gigantea. The sequence goes on along the minus strand of JAULCA010123295.1, from coordinate 18,764 downwards.
ATGATTAAATACTGATTGTTAATCATATTAGGTATTCTAAAATTATTAAAACAATTTTGCTAATTGCAAATTTCCTATAATGCCTGTTATTGAGAATTTACTGTTAGTTGTGAGATACAATTAACACTGTTATACTCCATCAGTAATCTAGTAATCAAACTGAAGCTTAAGTATTCAATCTGTATTAACGAAATACATCGTTAGGAAATGTTCTCTTTAGTAATTAACATTTACCAAAAATGCCATGGAAGTCATTTTCCGCTCTCGGCATGTAAATGAAGATTTTAAACAACACATTAATTTCATCATCCGTTATCTAATGGTTTATGAGAAGACAGCGTTAACTTGGCAGTGCTTTGTATTATGTTGAGAGTACGATAATTATAAAATTATATTGCAAAGTTTCAAGCGTAAGTCGGTCAAGGTCTCCAGGGGATATCACACCAGATGCTTCTCATATATCTTAGGGTGAATCCTCTGTAATTTCTGTGTCGTTAATTAGGCGTAATTTGTTATTCTACGTCAAAGCCAGTCATCTCAGCAGCGCTGCAAATGTGTAAGGCAGCGCGTTACAACATTACACTACCAAGATCAACCAAAAACAAACCGTGGAGCTCGACACTATCCAGCAACTTTTGGAGTGGCACAGATGACATAAATCCAATTAAAGGACGAACACCAAGACAAACTTTAAAACATGGAAATGTCCTGAATGTACATTTGATAAAGATTATGCACTATTTATCTCTTACAAAACCCCTATACTGCGTAATGTTTGTCGTTAAGTTACATCGAAGGATCACACCCGTTTATCTTGTGGAATCAATAGCTTTTGGCAACGTTAGATGAGATCATATCTCCGTGCAGAAAGTAAAAAGGGTTTTATCCATAATTCAAGATAGTAATTTGTTTTAAATATCAAGAGACCCTTTAGCATCATTTTAAGTAAATTATCTCAATACATGTCTGTTCGCATGGAAGACTATTGATGCTAGCTCTAATGTAGAGACTGTTGTGAAAATAAGATAAAAGGGCAGGCAAATTCTAAACATTCTGTCATTTTACTTGGCTGACAGGTGTATCTATAAACCTTAACAATTATTTTCAGACGCCAATTGCCATGCAGTTCATATAGAATGTCCACCAAGTTTATGTACATTTGAAAATAGAAAACAGTTTTACATATTTTGGTTTCACATTAACCTAAATTAAATAGGTTTGATTCAAGCAAATGATTACTTTAAATGTGTATAAAGGCAAATTGCAGCATATCGCCGCAATGATAACAGAAACTTGCAGACACTGCAAGAAGTTATCCCTTTTCAAAACGTTTTCAATTGGATTTTAATACCGTAACCATTCCATATCATCACTACCATTTATCGTATTTGCATTTCAAAAGTAAATAAATGTTAGAGAGGCGCCGATCCACTCATTTAATTGACCAATTAGCTACAGCTGAACAGGTTCTCCCCTGTAAAATGGCGCCTAGACCGCATTTAGTGTCAAGTTAGTGCCGACAGGTAATCCAGTCTTTGACGGTGATGACCAAATATTGAATCTGTTTTGACTGAGTCGGCTCAAATTTTAGGAAAGTATGATGGATTTTGCTGAAGTAGTATGGAGTCTTTAGGAGCTGCGTGATATATTTTGATTGCAGGGCATCACGAATTTCAGATTCAGAAAACATTATTAATAAATTTGTGCTGCTGCCCTATTTAGCATCGAGATAGTTCATGTTGGTGCTACATCTAGTAAGCTATCATCTTATTAGCAAGGAAATAAGGTATTGTTTTTAAAACAATGTTATGGCAGCCATTGTACCTACACAAAGAAAAACAATCAATTGTCCGTCTGGACAGAGCTATTCTATGTTCGGTGATACAATACAACCAATGATATGTCCAGATGCCAAATAAGACAGACTCATTGATGATGTTCACTGTACAGAGGCAAACCAAAACATAGCTTGGGATTAAACATAATATTATCTGTATGTTACCTTCATACAATGATTTTGTTGCAATAAACAAAAAATGCAATTAAACTGTAAAAACATCAGTTTAAATGAGTGATTATATAGAATTCTTCAATACTTTAAACATAAACGTTTAATGCTTTGAACACCTGTTTATGAAATACATCAGTTCGTCCGAAGTAAACGGTAAGATTGATATGCGTCGAAAGTTGTTCTCAAGCAATACCTGGAGAGGTATTTCATGGAATAACGTACGGAATTTGTTTCAAAATGTAATGAGGGATTCCCTATTGGATACATTTTTTAAACGAAACATATTTCCGCTGTCGGATAACAAACTAGATAGCTAGCGGGATTTCATGGATTGATTTGATCTTAATCTAATGTCAGCACAAGGCCTCAATTTACAGGAAATACGCCTAGCAAAATAGATTCTTTCATCTTCTAAAGTCAACAGGAGATATGTCGTGAGGATTTCAAAAGAAGATTTTTGTATCAAAGACAAAAGCTGAGATTTTAATATTCAAATGCGTGGTCTGATATTGATTAATGTAAGATTGTCATGAAAAGAATGAAGCACAAGACATACAAAGACGCACACTTAACATAACATTTGTATTTTATGATGATTTATATTGTAATAATAATACATCTATTGTTTTATCATGCAATCGTTGTTTCTTTAAGTACAAATAAATGTTGAAAATACCATTAAAAAGACAAAGAAAGATCATGACACCATAGCACATATAGGTTAAAATTTGATCCGACCTTCCCCGTCAGCTATCTTTCAATCATTTACATTGAGAAAGAGAGAACGCATGTATCAAATTTACGTTTATTGTTGTCACGATAACCTAAACACCAAGAATGCTCGAACTCCTTTTTTTAGTTTCAGACTACATCAAATGAGTAACTGATATGGGCTGTAACAAACGCAACAGTATTCTCATTAAAAAATTATAAATGAACATGCATTATGTGGTTGGTTTCATCATAGAAAGATACCTCCATATGTGTTTATACACATATTATCATCTTGAAGATCTTATCCATGAACTGAAGATTTCTGTTTCCTATTAAGATTTTCGAAGGCAAGATATTGATATTGTTTAAGCACTATAGGTCGATGTAAAATAAGTTATCTTCGGCGATGTCTTTTTCTTTGGGGCCAATAAAACCATATTAAACATGACCTGGACATTTTATTACTTATGAAGTAGAAAAGCTAAGAAGCAAATCAGATTCGGAGCTTTTGATAGACGTTTTTATACTGTGGCATGCATAAAGTTACCATACATCGTACATGTTCATATGTGTTGGTTCTATTCCATAGAAAGGCATTTCAATTATTCACATCAAGAAATTTGACTTGTGTTTGCAATACTCAGCTCCAAGGAATTGTAAAGATCATATAAATGTCAGTTTTATCCGAGTTGAGTCGATTTCCACCTTTTGAAGGATTCACGACCCTTCATATTTGCTTTCAGAGTTTACTCGCTTCGTTCATTCTATAGGCACACGGGAAGTTACACATACAAGGATTTGGATATGACTTTTGCCACAAATGCATCCCATACAGACAAATATAGGCCGCGTTACGAAATATTGAGCTGGTGAAATTTGCAAGATTTTTCTATTCAGACCAAGAAGGAAACATTACTGTTTTGTCCCCTATACTTAATCATCTATGATGTAAAGAAAGGGCAGGACGAAGTTTTTGTATGTAATTGTATATAAAGCAGATCACAGGGATCTGATACAAATATACGGATTTGTATAGCGGTAGTGAATGTATAATTTATATCTATTGAGTAACTAACGTGAATGTAGGATGTATTTACTCAAAATTTTGCAATGAACTGCGATTATCATTAGAACAAAATAAAAACTTCAATGTTGACACAAGAGGAGAGCAAGATCAGAACTCCATTTTGTTGTGAAAAGACAACAAAACACAAAGAGGCAAAATAAGGATGTGAGAAAACGTGACGTCCAAACTGGATGGTTTCATATCAACTCATACTGTACAATATGTGGCTTCATCTATGGTGATTGTTGTCAAATAAAAAGTAGTGAGTTCACAATATAAGACATTGCGAGCAGCTCCTTAATAACTTTTACACTGAACATCATCCCCGAACAGTGACATAATGCTGATGGCCGAGATATTTCCTCACCGTAGAGTTAATTGTCAGTGCTTATAAAACCGAAGTTACTTGCCCTTTCTATTTAAAGACCCATCTATCCACAAAATAAAAATCTTTATAACCATAACACGTTTGGTTAACTTAAATAATAACTGGGACGCTACATACACAGAAGGCTGGATGTTATTAAAAAGAAATAAAACTTCATAATCCTGAAATTAAAGCGGCTTATTTAGTCACAGGGTTAAGTGGTAAAATGACCTTCTCTGAAACTAGCACTCTGAAATAACTCTTAGATATATCGCCTTATTCAAAACCGATGTGGTTGACTTGTTGTCATCATAATCTTCACTGAGATCTTTTCGATAAGGACCCACATCTTCATGATTATCAAATATCAAGACAGCTTGAATGACATTAAGAAAGATAGAAGCTTGTCTGACATTCCTATCTGTAAAAAGAGTTACATTCCAATAGTGGAAACAAGTGAATTTCATAGCATTTCACTAGCAGATCTGGAGCATTGGATATAGCCGACAATCTATCGCTTTGGAAGTATTAAAAACCTTTCGTGTACTCGCTTTTACCTCTGGTAGCTCTACTCTATGGCTTTCCCAATACGGTATGAAACCATCCTGATCACAAGGCACCTCTAAGTGGGAGAGAGCACATCACACCAGTGCTGCATTCATAGATTTCCTATACAATACTTGGCTTTGTAAAACTTGTCAATAGACACGTGCAAGCCATCAAACGGAAGATCTCTAACTTTGTACAGGAGTTTGTTACCCTTTGCCAGCTATCACGATCATAAGCATTAAAACATCTCGTACTGTAACCTTCACAACACAGTGTTTCGGATAACTGGCAGCCAAAACGTTACCATCCTCTCCGAGAAAGATGATTAATTATCTTATTGATTACAGAATGGTTTGTTGTCACTTGTTGACATGTATATATGATTTTTATCCCCTTTCGGGCAGTCGTCTTTCACGAGGAACGACTTCATACTTACTAATTGCATAGGGTAGAGAAGTGGTTTTGAAGATAACAGGTCGATTTATAAATCTTTTTACTTATTATAATATATATATTATGAAGAGGTTAAGCATAACTCTGAATATTGCTTATATCGTAAGGCTATCGTTCACAATTATATTTTCCTACAGTATTATATTCTTAGTTTAACACACTCATGCCTTGTGCCATATTTAAATTATTCGCATTGAAATGATAGCATCATCCTTGATGGTTTCTAAGTCTTTAGCGTGGGGTGTGTATGTATTTACAGACTCAACCCGTCAACTGACATTTATAATGCAACTAGAGAACAATGGTAGGCATATTCCAAAATAGGACTTGTAACAAATTTTCTATTTTCTGAATTTAAATTCACGTTCTTACATGTTATTTAAGAAGGGTCTATAAAATTATCTCCATTTTTAAAATGGAGATATTGGATTTGCCTCCTTTTGCTGTAAATTTAAGTTTCAATAGATGACTGTTGCTTGGACGGTAAAAATGAGTCATCATGTAATGGTTTCCTCTTAGGACTCATAGGTGATTATAGGGACCAGAACAACTAAACAAAAACAGGATATTTATCGATGCACTTTATCTGCACAAAATTTTATCATTGTCGTAAAAATTGGACAAACATCCTTTGATATCAGGACAGAAACGGATATTCAACGAGGATTGTTTTTCGTCCATTTGGCAGCGTAGCCCTCGCAATCATTCATAGGGACACTTTCATTTTTAAATGTATGTTGAGTGGTTATTTGGTCAACTTTTATGATGTTTAAAATTATTCTTGAATCCCATTATACAATGATTTCTAAAACACAACCTGTGTTATAAACACCCATTACGGACAGCTTTGCTTACATACTTAATATGTTTATATAAGCTTGGTTGTAAAAATGTTTTTGTTTTCTACATTCCCTTGAAATAACTCAAAGAAACCATATATATACATATATATATATATATTTGTAACTATGTAAACAGCCTTATCAGGCGGATTTATATAAATGTCGTTGAGTCTGATAGAACATTCACTGTTAATTTTTAAAGATACATGCAGTGACCGGCTACCGGCTAGGTTGCTAATCACAAGCGTGGTCGATAAAATGATCAATGCCTCCAGAAGCTACATTTGTTTACGTAGACCCTTCTAAAGCTCGTTCGGTATATAGACTTCAATAATCTGACGTCTGCCATTCATCATTCTGAAACACAGTAAACACAGATGAAAGTGTAAATGTTTCAGACAATTTCCGATTGGCTCGCTCGCATTGCTGCCGCTACTATGCAGTCATTTGTGAAGAAGTCCCCCTCATCTATTTTTAACAAAACTATTTATGTTGCTATGAGGTATGATGGGTAAAAACGAGATGACACATGCGTCCCTTGTCGAGTCATGATGTCGTTTTACCAATACTTGTTCCTAATATCGTGAGGGTTATATCCGTAATATCATATGTTTATTTATGATAAAAAATACAAATTCTGAAGAAATAGTAATACTAATAAAAATCCAGCGCTTCGATTTTATTTTGTAGTAAAAAATTGAAATCTTGATATAGCAATTCCAGTTTATTTAATAAATAAATGATTTCTTTATATCATTGACGCGAATTATAAAGAGCATGTTATTATCAAGGACTCAAGAAAAAGGTTACTAAACAGTACAATAAAATGATATATATATTACATATTCGAAATCGAAATAGAAATGTCGAATTCTCGATAAGAACACTCTTTATGAATTTATATCATAAATTGTGATATAAAGTTTGATTTTTTCATCAAAACGATTAATTTTATACACCAAATATCCATAAACGTTGATCTTACGTCACTATAAAGTCAGTATTTTTTAACGCCGTAATAAGTCAGAATTTAATCGCTTGAATGATTCATTGACTTATATATTGATTGATGATGTGTGTGCTCTTCATTCCGATTAGCAACGATGTACGGATGAGCGCAGAAGACAATGAAAAACCCACGCTCTTACACCTTTTTTATTGAGTTCTTGCCTTGACATTTCACGCCCTCGCGTGGGGGTTGGCCTTGTGATCGCTCATCTTGTGAATCTTTCAGCGGGTAATACAGTTTACAATCATTTAATTACAATAATTATAGGGAAAACGCCGAGTCATATTTTGATCAGTGTATCTGTGTAGCAATGCCATCGTTCCGTCTGTTTTTTTACTTCGTTTTGTATCAATACACATTTGTAGTATTTAATATTGATTAAGGAGAACGTTCAGGGTTTTGTCAATTATGTTTGCTTATTGTAGAGATGATCTACCTAGCATTTTCATACATAACGCACTCTGGTTAAATAAGATAAGATTAAACAAATAATCACATCAGATTTAACCCGCGTTCTTTATACATTATTTATTGCTGTACTTATCTACTTTTATGGCTGAAACAGACATGTCAGTAGTTTGATATATCTTATCATTAACTACTTTAAAACACATTATAAATCTGAATATAATTATTGTAAATGATGTGTAGGGCGGCGGGAGATAAAGATGGGATAGCCACATCACCTAGGCACCGTATGACATTGGGATAACACACCGTCCTTCTAGTCAGTTTGTACCGGGTGTTAAAACTTTTAAAATAATGACACAGGTACGGCTGGTTATGTATGAAACAATAAAATGTTAGGAATAATCATTAGAAAACGCTGGAACAAACGCAAAGTTTTCACCATAATATGTTAGGTGTGTTTGTGACAAAAGAAGTAGAAGATGTAAGTTGATGGAACATTAGAGGCCAAGTCAACGGACGAGATGGATCAATGATTATCTAATAGAAGGGAGTGAGTAGTATATCACCTCATCTCTGGGATATAAAGAATAATGCTGACATGTCCTCACGTAGCGGCGGAAACCGGGCTCGGGTTTGATAGGATTACGCATGTCCGATATTGCATCACGCGGGTGTCTGGTGCTCACCAATTCCCGCGCTCTAATCACCGACGGTATCCGACTCCTCGAGCGGTACGTCCGTCTAAAGGTTTATTGTTGTCTTAGACCGTCAGACGCTTCCTGATAATACATCCACAACATTGTTTAGAATCTTGAATTTAGTTCTGTTAGGGTTTGGCCTTGTATAACTTGCGGTAAAGCTACAACTTATAGCTTTATGGCGTAAATGCAATATTTAAGTTATTGGAATTAATACATGTTAGTTCAGTTAGTTTGACCAAATTATCATTTGTACGTATGAAAAAAAATTATATTCAACCCAAAGGGCTATTATCTTGCCAGACAAATGTTTAGGCGAGGCAGTATTAGATGGATGAACCATGTACAGTTTAACAATTTTTATCAAAGTTTAAACAATAAATGGCTCGGTTCATATTTCAGATACATGATACATGTAATATATTTAATACATAATTGATTTTAGTATTTCACTCGACGTTTATAACTCATATGCTTATTACATAACAGTGATTGTTTATCTGATTGGGACAAATTCTCATGTGATAATTCTATCATTTTGTAATCATCTAGTTATAGTAATGCGTATATGATTCTTGCACGCATGTATGTATTGTTAAATGTACCGCTGTCAAAAGCTGTTACTAGTTATTGTGTGTTTTCCCCATTTTTTCCCCATTATATATATATATAGCTTTGACAAATCACGGAAAGAAAACATAATGATGATGCAAAATATTCATGCAGCGGCACCAGACCAGAACTCGAATACTCGAGTCATTAACTATACTGTCGCTCTGACCAAAGGCGTTCAATAGTAAACAGCACTACGAGAGCCAAATAGCGCTACAGTTATGTCCCAAACAAAATTAATGGGCGGTTACGGTATATGTACGTAAAACTAAGGTGAAATCATCTAATGTTTTGCTAGCAGCAAACAAGATCCTCAACACAACTTTCTTTATGACACATAGGGCAATCTCATAGTATAGGTAGGGCTCACTAACAAATTCTACCAATGTGTGTGTATGCCTGTGATATGATACTGAACTGTTTGATGTTATCTGCGAATAACTGTCAATGAAATATAAATTGTAATTTCCTCACACTCTACTAATCAAGTCAGGTGCGGACACGTACTGACAAGTATGTAAATATCCTTTGACGTCAGATCCATAGTGTGAAGATATCAATTCTGATAAACGTGCAGCATGTTGATATTGGCTTCGTTCGTCACATCTGGAATAATACGTTGATCGAGCAGATATGGTGCATAAATGTACTATTAGGTTTATGGAGCAGGATGTGAACATCATTGAATAAATATGATTTGAATCATCTGACTGCTTTGTGATGAAGGTGTGAATTGCTCCATTATATGAACCAATTTATGTGAGTACATTATCATCAATATAAACTTTATTTATTTTACAATAATTATGCAACAAGTTATATCATCTTATATTAATCACTCTTGTTTGCCCGGATGTTAGCGCGCGGGGTCTTAGTGTCGGAGGAAACCGGAGTACCTGGAGAAAACCCACGTGGACAGGCAGGCGACTCCCATACCGTTTCACGCCATTGTGGAAGGAAAGTGCGCTATTCACTGCGCCACCCGTCACCCTAATCATATCAAGTAAACAATAATTTCGTTCACCATCGGTTTAATAAAATATATCAGATATAATTAGTAACTGTGGTTCAACAGAGATAATCAAATAATGAACTTGCATTGTATTGTCATGTTCTATAACACATTGACACGCCAACAATAACAAAAAAGTACAGGGTTAGTGAAAAATCACCAAAAAACAGAAAACATAGCCAAACACAACAAAGAAGAATACCAATTTTCTCTCATATCCCAGTGTGTAATATAAAGCTGTCCAGGGTAAGAAAAGGGTGTAGGAAATTTCTATCTTACACCATCTCACGTGACGTGACGTCACAATGGCTCAACAATGAGGTGACGTCACGTCTCCGATGCCGAAGTGCGGAAAAGGCGATATTCATATTTTCAAAATGATGGCTAGTCCAAACGTATTTTCATGGTTTCAGAGCTTTATAGTTTGGAATGAGAGAAAAACACTCTTCATGCCATAGGGTGAAGAAAAGGGAAATTCCACCCTCGATATTTTTCAACTTGGCAAAACCCTCGGCACAGCCTCTGGTTTTACCAAAGAAAACCCCTCGGTTGGAATTTCCCTATCCTTCACCCCTGAGTATGAAAGAGTCTTATAATATTCTTAATGGTGCAGGTACTGTGAACGTTCAGTGGGACCAAGAGAGTTATATAACTCGAATTAAAAATTACGTTTTGTGCTCCAAATAACGATCATTTTTTATCATATACGTACATATAACTTTTTTTATCTTTTCCCATTGCACATTCAAAATACATTACGGATTTTTTTTTCTTCTAATTGCAATCTGAATTAAACGGATTTTCCCTATCAACACCACAAGTATGCAGGGAATTTTAAACTTCAATTCTGGCGTAAACACGTTGTCGTCTGATCTGATATATCATGCCATTAGATAGTTTCCTTGACACGCTTCGCCTTAATACTTACACACTGATCGATAATGCTTGTTCTAAAAGCAAATTCTAGATAAAGAGTTTTTGTAGTGATGAAAAATGCACCTGTTCGTTTTTAACTTGTTCCTTGCCGAATCCGGATATAATTTGTTTTGCTTCAAATAACTGTCTTTTCGAGCTAAACATGATAGCTGTATGTTACTGATCTTCAGACAGAGTGTGTATATTTGCCAGCCTATTACAGCTTGTCTGTCTCCTGTATTCGTTAATCACACACGGAACATTGTTTTAAACAAAACTATCTGTGTTATATTTCCTCTTGGATATTCGAAAATTCTCTCGAATGCAAAGATGGATTCATCATATATGTTTGGGTTCAGAAAATAGTTCTACAGCAGCCAGACTACTATTACCCAAGTTTAACGCCGAGCTGGTCGTTAATGTCTGCTCTATAAGACTCCTCTTCATAATCTGACACGATAGCATGTTTCTAAAATGTTTGTTTACAACCTAATAGCACGTGCAGGTATTCCGTCCGCCGGATACAATCATTCAGTTCCAAACATCACCATGCTCTATCAGCGTGTGTACATTATAAATTCTCAATTGCTTTTAAGTGATTCCACAATTAATCAGCCTTTTAACCAAGCTAGAAACCGTTCTTATTGTGCAGTGAATATGCGCAAACTTCTCCTATGGTGCTCTCTTTGGATTCTTTGTAATGTGCAATGTATATAAAGGAATCCAACGCTAACACTCCCCCTGTCGTTAAGCTCGTTTTGTCCATATAATATCCATAGTAATTAAGCTTATTCAAGCTAGTGATGATACAGATTGATTACAAATGGGAGACTCCTTTAAAAGATAATAAGTTATAGAGAAACCAACGCATTTGTAAATGTTATACATATGTGCAGTTTGATAGGTTCATGACATGTAAATGATACATGGGGCAATACAATAGAGTTCTGTTGATAAAATAATACAAGCTGTAGGGAATGGAGGGACAATTTACCACCGGCATATCTAAATGCTGTATTCCATTGCTTGAGCATAAGAGGCAACTGATTTCGGGTTTCCCTTTTGAATCAGGAATGGTTTCTAGTGTCTTTTAAAGGGAACATGAAGAAACCTTAATCAGGCTTGATACATCCCATTACGTGTTTCGAAGGAGGCAACTAATCGGGAACTTACTGCAAAAACGTGTTTTTTTCTAAAGAGTCTACTATTAAAAAGGAACCGAAGACGCCAAAAATATATATTTCAACCCATGCAACACTTGGGATAGTTTTGTTTTCCTTACTATATCACATCATTTCATATCCATTTTATCTTTCTGACAGCGTCTCCCTAGGCGTCTATATACATATCCATATGACCTTAGTTTTTATGCCAGATGCAAAATCAACACCCGGCAAGGACAAAAGTTGCCGTACTTGCCGAGCAAGATAAAAACAATATAACACCACGAACAGCTTAAAATCAATATTATCAGCGACGTTATCTATAGTTAACTTGAATTTTAACGTTACGTTTATCGTTGCAGAATGCCTAGATGCTGATGCACCTATTAATGATAAGTTGAGAAGCTTTCGGAGTCGTGACTTAAGGACTGATAGTTGTCAAGATGAAGGATAAAAGTATGACGTGTTCAAGGTGACAAGTGATGACAGAATGTAAATCACGGCCTATACCAGCTGCAATGGACATTTTTATTACAGGGCAATCGTGCGAGGGGTTTATATTGTTCGTTCCATAATCGAACGATAACTTAACAAATCGAAAACGAATCAGGAAGTGGTCAGTAATTATAAGAAAAGGTTACGACGTCAGATAAATGGTATAACTGCATCAGTTATGATCGTGAAAGACAGTTACACTTCAATTGATCATATGTTTCCTTACATATGTTTGTTACTATTTTTATTATGCATATCTAAGATGACATACAATTGTTCTCATAACGGGATATACATCGTTATACACATTACATTAAAGATGTAAACGCTTACACAAACCGTTATTGAACATACATGTTTCCTACAATCACAGGTAAATATCATTTGTGAGGAAGGTGTATTGATTTGAAGAAAGTGACAGCAAAAGAATATAAAAGAGAACAATTAATAAAGTATAGTTAAAAAAGCCAACAGAATAAAATAAGAGGTTCATTGGACGTGTATCGCCCACATTGTTTAATATATGTCCTTACAACTGAATGAATAAGTACATCTTTATGTGTAATTTCTTCAAAATTAGACAAGATCTATGTTGTAACCCAACTGTGATTCACAACAAAAAACTATATATAAAATAATATTACCTGATAACTTCCGGTACGAACCTAGCCTCGTAATAATATGCAAGCCTTATGACCAGAGCATCCCGGGTTCGAATCCTTCATATCCTGTTTTTTTTTGTTTCTTTCAAATGGTACAATGGGTTTGTATTTTTTCATTCATTGCAACTTTCATTTTAGCTTTTATAAACCTAGAAAATAGTTTTTAACAATTTGTTAAAACTACACCCTAGAATATTATAATATAGCTGTACTATTTCTTAGGACCGCAGGGGTCAAATCAACATCATTCAATAAAGAAAGGTTTGTTCTTCCTTTATAATGTTTTTGACCAAAATTTGTACAATTCACTAAGGCAAATAGAGGATATAAGCGTTTTAAAGCAAACTATAAAAACATAATTCTACCCTTCAGGGGTCCGCCCCCTGGCCTAAGGGGTCGATCCAACATTATTTATTTGGGAAATGATTGTCCATCCCTACTGGTACTTCAGACCAAATTTGGTTGAGATCCTTTCTGGCGTTAAGTAGGAGATACGTTTAAATCAAAGTTAACTAAGTTCCCTTTAAAGGCCGCGCCCCTAGGCCTCAGGGGGCGAACCAACTTTATTTAAGAAATGATTGCCCTCCCCTAGTGATGCTGCAGACTCAATTTGGTTGAAATCCTCTCTGGCGTTAAGGAGGAGATGCCTTTTAAAACTTTACCTAAGTTTCCTTTCCGGGCCTGCATCCCTTGCCTCTAGGTTCGAACCAACCTCATTGATTTAAGAGGTGATTGTCCTCCTCTAGTGATGTTTCAGTCCAAATTTGGTCGAATTCCTCTTTGGCGTTTAGGAGGAGATACGTGTCAAAGAAAAAAATTGACGACGGACGACGAAGGACGCTGCGCCACGGCATAAGCTCACTATGATTCTTTGGACCAAGTGAGCTTAAACACACAAACAAAAACAAACAAAAGAAAGAAAGAAAAAATAAACTCAATAAGGTACAACTTCTGGTGAACAAGGCGATCGGAAACTACTTTGTAGTTCTTACTATCAACAGTGTATAGGAAACACTCGTAACGTGCCATCGTTTATTTATTATTCTTGGATTTCGTTGCATTCAGCGCTCCGAGTTAACACAAATAGGCATTCGCAGATATTGCACTACTATATATTTAATGTAAACAGTTTTCTTCGAGGATTCCACAACGTCTAGGATATATTTTATTTCTGTTTGTGCCGAAAGGTAGCAACATACAGTATTCATAAGCATGGTAATACTACATACTGTTACATGAATGTAGTTTCTAGAAAGATGCCCGCATATGTTGGGATGTTATCCTTGTGTTTGTTTGTTTATGGCCATCCATTAAGGTCATTGGAACCATTTTACGGAGATGAGGTTTTGGTGTCGGCTACCAATCGAGACCAGTTGATAGAAAAGGGTAAGGGACATTGTAGTAGAGCAATTTCGGAGTCCATTATATGGATTCTTAAGCCTCGAGATGGTTTTGTAGGCATCCCCCCAAACCAAACCCAAACAGGATTGCTGGGGACGAACTATATGTTGAAGCCGATTTCAAATTAAAAATTGTAATTCAGGCTCTGCAGGAAAGATATGCCTAAAAGGAGATTGAGCCTTTCTTTGTAGTAACTGGCCAAAAAATGCGTTGACCTAAGCTTAAGTTAAGTTAAAGCTGGGTGGGAAAGCAAATGACCAAACGAACATTGACGTGGTAGAAGGTAAGGTGCCAGGACAAGAAGGTACCAGGGTATGGGAGAGGATAAGTGAACAGGTTAAATGGCTTCGGGGTTCAGAGAATAGGGTAGAAGATATGGGGCTCAGAGTACAGGTTATATGACAAAGGCTAGGAAAAGAGAATACAATACAGGAGTTAGAGGGCACAAGGTATATAATAGAGAATATGGTGTAAATTTAGAGGGTAAATTTCGAGGTGTAAATGATTGTTGGTTCGTGGTAGAGGGAAGGGGGTATAGGGTACATGCCATATGATAAGAGTAGATGGCAGAAGGGTATGTGCAGGGTTTTCCGGTTGGGTGCTCATGGTAGAGGATATGGGGAGGGGGTGGGTAGAGAGTACAGGACACAGGGTAGGGTTCATAGAACTAGTATCTGCTTTATTATGTCAACATCAATGTTTTCGCCACAAGTTCGTCTTCGTTTATTTGTGGCATCAACACCGCTTTGTGAGGTCTTCTACTTAACAGATGGTTTCAGATTGAAATAGCCTGTCACGTTTCACACAATACTATAAGGATGGATTGACACACACCCCAGGTGTCGTGTTAAGTCTTGTGCCCGTGACACGACAATGTTAATATGCGTTTTCAGTGATTATTCGTGTCATATCAAAGGGAGTACAACATTTCAAGGAAACAGAAGTTCTGAGGTTACAACAAAAGATTGCTCCATAGCCGGAAAGCAAACAAGAACAGACAAATGCAGTCTCCGTAGATAATTGTAGCAGTGAATAAATCCTATCTGGTAGCACTGAACTGGTTGTAGCCTATGGTGACTATCTGTCCACTTGAACTCTTTGTCACCACAAAAAGGCGCTTGTGACTAATCCGAGTAAGACGAACTTAACACAGATATCTGCCTTTGGCAAATTGTTCAGAAGCTGTACTTTGTAGGCTATTTGGCGTCAGCAGTCTGAGTTTGTAAGGTTGTCGGGCCGAGCTGGGTTAGGGTGAGTCGGGTTGTGTATTAACATGCTAGCCAGGGGTCAGACATGTATCAACTTACACCACCTGTTGAATGGCTTTCTGAATTCCAATTATATAGTTCCGTATTCGCACAGACATATTAACACACGTTCCATGCTGACAATAACTTCTCTATTTTCTTTTTGTAATTTTGGGTTAGGACATGACGCCCGCAGAGGGCAACACCTCCAACCTCAATACTTCGAGTATTACCAGCTACGTTTTTTGTTTATGTATAGTCAAATAATGCAGGAAACATTTCATGAATTTCATTTCATGGGCAACTTACCTATGTTACAGTTAAATACAGACCGGGCGTCATGCCTCAGCTCCCCTGTACGAAGAATCCATTACCAGTGTTCTGATGCCACAGAATACATAGGTGTACATACATTATGCAATAATATTTTGTCACAAAATGCATTCAGCATATACACATGGTATACCATCACGTCTTCGTTGAAATACAGAGGTCCCGCTCTCAATAAACCAAACTTCTCTGGACGTCTGGATTCTGTCAATCCTCGAAATTCCATTAACGTCACCAAGGAATATGTCGTAAAACAAGTTGACTCGTTTGAGTTACGCTATATATAAAAAAAAGATCTTGCAGCATCGTAACGGTAAAATTGACCGGTTTCGAAGTCGCGGGTAGCTCCTTTGTAATTTTCAAGAGACAGGTATGAATCTGGCGATTTGCAGTTTTTTAACCAAGCAATTATATATCCGCGTGCCTCCGATTTTGTAATAACACATCACAGTGTTTGTGCGCATTTCTTGGAATTTCCTGAAATGGAATAGGTCATGGCAAAATCAAAGTCTTGCTGAAATCTACATTTATACATTTTACTGACTTTCGGGTATAAAAACCTTATCAATACCTAGACATACACTGTAGATAACCTCGAGGCGTAAGGCGCCTTCGATTTGTCAGGACACATTCCAGGGGTAGAAATAAGAAATGTTAAACGAGAGGCGAACTCCTCGATTTTGAGGATGACATTCACTCAAGCGATGATCTAATTATGTATTACAAAATCTGTTTCAATACTGTAATAGTTTACTGCCCTGTAACAAGCAACAGCATTGGTTACAGACGTTTCACTAGGCTAAAACAAAAGAGCACATATCAACCTGTTTAACTAAGACTAGCAGACCATATACGGTTTTGGTTTGAATACATTTCATTGTAAAATATCTCGCAACGAACCGGTAAAAGTTACAATTTTATCAAAGTCCTCTTTGACTATCAATGCTTGTCACTTTTCTAATACAGCATCCTATCATCAAAATTAAGAGAGAGGGGTTTGTTTGTTTGTTTGTTTGTGTTAAACAGCATATCGAAATTTTTCATTTGCAAGAAAAGGACAAAGACGACATTGGAAAAGTATAATATATATTGGACATAGGTAACAAGTGTTTGGTGGTAAGCATGTGATATTTTTGATTCCATATGCATCAGTATGTGAGCCCTGTAAGAGTTTATTTAACATTTGGACAAAAAGTATGATCTGCTGCTAAGGTTGAGTTCAAAACAAATATTGTGTGTAATTGGAATTAATATCATTATAACAATAAGCACGAACAATATGAGTTAACATTAACAAAGGTTCAAAAATCACATTTTTAAAATTTTGCGTTAGCAACCCGTTTAACTTATCAGATACTGAACACCTAGGCCCTAAACACTATGTGTCTACCTTCTAAGACATTAAGAGACTAGGTAGGTGATATTGGGGGCAGATAATACGGAATGAATCGAATTTTAGGAATGCCGACAACTACAAGCTAGATTATAAATGAAATTTGCCACAGATATATACAAAAAGTAAGAAAGCTCGCATGATTTCAATTAAAAAACACATGCATACTTCTATGTTCCGTATGAAAGAGAATTGCGTGTCCGTTTCTAATATTTCTTATTACTTAGAATAAATATTTTCTCAACGTGAATGTGTTTTCAAATTTCGCATTTTTTCCCTTTTCTGCACAGATCATTCAATGCTTTAGTACAGCTGTAGTAAGATTGCAAAAATAAGTTCACATGATTGTAACTGCTGATAAGATATTCCTTATTTGCGCGTATTTCTTTGACATGTTTCTAAACCTGTTTCAAATGATTGAAGGAATAATATTGCATATGTAATCAGTAGCATTTCTATATTTGTATTTTAAAACAATGCTTTTACCAATCTCTCTTCTTAATTTAATTGCATTTCATACAAAATATTATGATATTATTATTCAAGAAGAAAATGCAAAAACATGTAGAAAATTGTACATAACAAAAACATTGATGGAAATTATATTGATGTAAATAACAACAAAGCTGCGTAAGCGTTGAATGTTAACAGTATTCTGAACGTTTAAAACCCATAATTGGATCTCCATCAAAAGAGCTTTGGCTTTTGGAATGAGAGTCCTGATTACAAAGCAAATGCAAAAAAGTGAAAACATTCCAACAGATATTGAATTGCAAAATCTTTCTTTGTATTATGGCAAATAGGACTTATTTTAATGCAATCAAATATTTGTTTGGAATTTGTGATTATGCACAGGACAACAAAGCACGTGCCTATCCTTCCATTTGCCATATCAGCTTTAATTCGACCTTGGAGAAAAAGGATTAAAAAATACCTTTGGCGTTCATATTAAGTCAGGATGGATAGACCTTTAAATGCGATATTTTGTGTAAAATTCGTTAGCTGATCGATGGCAATAAAATTACGAATAATAAACTTAACGATCAGTGTCAATATAAAGTTGTTCATTGCAAACAGCATAGTTGCAACGCAACAGCTGAGCGAGGAGGCATTAGGTTTTGAAGCGATATCGACATGCTGCCTGGTTAGAAAGCATTAGGTGGACATTTTTTAACATGATTCTATGAAATTAATAACATTTGAAATCAGGAGTTTGAAGATTCAGCTGAAGAATCAATAGTCAACAGTAATGTAGTTTTATTCGTTTAAGTTTAGTAATTTGTATGCGTACGGAACACTTGAATATATTTCTACTTCACTGTAGATGTTCGGAGAAAAGTTCCTTTGAAAAGGCTGTCGGAACAATTGCAGGGGAATGAGGAAATAGAGTGATAAACTGATCGTCTTCATTGAA
>JAULCA010123184.1:0-15668 GCA_032360845.1 Crassadoma gigantea | reverse complement strand
ACATTTATAAACATTAACTGATACAACATGCCGAAATGGATTCCTTTGCATCAAACAGCTGTTGCGTCCTTCCAGGACTCTTTGGTGATGTTGGGGGCTAAAATTGGGGAAATCAATTCGGTCTAAAATACTCTTAAAACAGTATGGATGGTGTAAAAAAAAAAAATTATATGCATTTCAAAAATTAGAGTAGTGATAGTTTCTTTCAAAAAAATAAGTAAGATGTTTATATAAGGGGTCGTTTTACTACTCAAAATATTCTATATGATCCCGTAGAAGTGTTTACCGCCTTGTGCCTTGAAACATAAACGTAAGACACACATATGTTATTCAACCACTTGTAATATCTGAAAGTCTTACTGTTTTTCACTTTTGGTAGTAGATGGAAATGCAATACTTCGGCGCTAAATCAATCGTCGACTTATACATATGAAAATTATTCTAGCACCACAAAACGAAATTAAAGACTCAAATACTATATTTTCCAATTCATTCTGTACCCTGAGCCGATTTAAATATCCGCACTAAAACGTTATGCGTCACTTTGTCTAAGGTATACACAGTATCGCATATAATTGTATTACTCTGTCACCAGTCAATTGCATTAGTTGCATGTTCGAATTCTCTTTCTCTTGGAATGGCTGGGTGTTGTGTACTGAAAGCAAGTCACTATAGCCTTATCATTAAGAGTTATGACCCTTGACTGATTAAAATTAGAGGTTGGCTGGAACATAAACCCTTTGCTGTTTCGCCTACGTTCACTCAATTTTCTTTTATTTATCTGTGTTGGACTATACTGATTACATTATTGGGGTCTATGAATTCATCGTGCTACATTCTCTTGTTTGCTTAGTTAATGCATATATCCTTCCAATACAAGTAAATGTATCATCACACCCTTTATCAATGCTTGAACAAAACAGATTTTGGTTTAAATTAACAATTGCAGCATAAAGAGTATTTATTTAGCATATAATTGATTGGTTAGGAATACATGTATTTGCAAATTCGTGTCATTGGGTATGGGTAAATGTGACTCTGGCCTCATGAGGTGTTCGGAGGGGGCCGCGGTGGCCAAGTGGTTAAAACGTCTGATATTCTGCTACGACTAGCCCTCCACCACTGGGTCGCGGGTTCGAGGCCTACGTGGGGCAGTCGCAAGGTACTGGCCGTTGGTCGGTGGTTTTTCTCCGGGAACTCCGGCTTTCCTCCACCACCAAAACCTGGCACGTATTTATGTGATCAAAGCTGTTAATAGGACGTAAAACTCAAATAAACCAAACCAAACATGAGCTGTTCGGTATATTATCTGTGTTAGTCACGAGCCGAGATTCAATGTATAATGAGGCTGACTTTATTGAACTCCAGAACATGTAACAAAAAAGCCTTGCAAAATTCTTCAATATCCGTTTTTTTTTATTTTCATCTTTACCTACAGCAAGACTATAATTGACGGCTTACTCGTTCTAAAGTATATCATACGTGCAAGGACTTCCATTGTAATGACTGTAAAGAATCCCTATCTTAGTTACCTCGCTGATTCTTTAATATTTTCACAATTTTTATGGTTTCAATTATGATCTTATGAAGAAAATAGTCTGATATGTTGTGTGATATGAATATCATTAAATTTCCCCTTGTATGTTTTCAATGTTGTCCTTCATTATATTGATTTTGAGTTCGAGCTACAGTTTTGTCGAGTGTGGTGTGGCTCTTTCTTCAATTCCGTTGTGGAACAAATCTCAGTTTTCTCAGTTTTTTCCAGACTACACTTTAATTGTAGATAACACAACTAAGTTTGGAGATTATCCCCTGTGCTTGTTATAATTTTTTTCTATTTATTCACTTGAGTACACAATTTTTTGTTTTCTATAAAGAACCTTTGTGTTCTTGGCCGATCGAAGGGATTAGCATATTAATTCAGTAGAATCTGTTTTCTTTTTGGTATTAATGTTGTAATGCATAATTGTTTAATGTTAAAATCCAGATAAAATACAAGATCGTCTTGGATGTTTTGAAAATTCCTGTCAGCATTGTCGCTATTGCATTTTTGCTTATAAAGCAAATCGACAGCAACAAATTAAACGATTTGTCTACGATATCTGTCATTAGTTTCTTTATGTTAACTACGATGACATACTGTCAAAACAATTATTTAAGCAGACTAAAAGTTTAACACATTATTTGATTGTTTGTGCATCGAAGAATTAGTCCACTCAAAATATATGCAATATAAAACTCTATACAAGAACTACAATCAGAGCAGTCATGATTTAGCGTCAGATTGAAAGCAGGAAATACCGCTACAATATGTTCGCTTACAGCATAAATTTCAGCATATATACAATTTTAAGGTTGACATAATTTGAATATCGGTAGGCATAGGTTATGGTACGACTTTTAAAAACGTTATTAATATATAAAGTAGATAAATATATTCTGATTTCCACAAACATTTGGTTATTTGAAGCAATGTCATGGGTATCATTAAAGTCTAGTTGCTGACGATTTGCCAGGAAACTAGGGTATACCTGACTGGAGGGCGCGAGCTCATCATTCACACATTCAAGCGATAATGGCCACTAGGTAAGGTGATTATATATATCAGTGACTTTAATTATCATCTATATGTAACCACTCTCCTAGCTGTGCACACGTCCACACGTGTCCTATATATAACGGCCAGTTGTCACCCAGTTCTGACACATCTGTATAGATTTTGTAAGCTGGTGGATAAAGTGGGATTACGGACAAAAATGTGGCAGTATTTTCCATCATAGTTTACAACGGTACGTACCTTAATTTGTATTTGACGTGACTTCCTCTTACAAATATATAATATCATTGGTTTTTTTAACTGATTGCTTACCATTTGCCTTTTACAAAGTCATTAAAACCTACATATTATTTTCATGCTTCGTTTAGTTACCTGGGGGAAAAGCTTAAAATTGCTCGATAACTGATGTATAGATTCAACTAGCAATTAAGGTACCATAACCTTTTAAGCGGTTCTGTTTCATTTCTGTTTTTCATCTTGGATTACTGAATGCATTATCATTGATGCAACCTTTTTATCATTAATTTTGCTTTCCACGATCTACAGATATATTACTATAACGAGGGCGTGCTATGTTTTTTATAACAAAACATGCACGGTCAAAAGACTCATGTATTAATATTGCATCAATAATTAAGCGATATATTAGATTTAATTACAATTAGTCTATTTCAGTTTTTTTTTTTTTTTTTGCAAAATGTGTGTAGCAACAGTACGACAATATTGGCAATCAAAATGTATGACAAAAATCAGTATTCAAAACCAACGTTCCTTTTCTGAGTAGCAGCATACCTGTGTCCCATTTTATTTACAAGTCACAGTCGATTTGTTACTCCAGAGATTATCTAAGCATCAGGATTCATTTGTAACCAATTAAGTGCTTAACTAGAGCTTCCTTCCTGTGAAGACTCTATCTACAATAAGGAATCTTTACGGTCAGTTTTTTGAAATCTGATTGCTTATAATCAAAAACAAATTATTTCATGTAGTCATTTGTCGTTGTGTCAATGATGGCCTCCGCATTTTTTCGATTTGACTCAGCTGTTATATTTGATGCAGAAAATGTGATACCTTCTTCCAGAATATCCTGTTTTTTTCTATTTTTTTTTTGAGTCAGGGTTCAGGATATCTTTCATTTGATTTCACGTCTCCTAAGCAAATGTTTGGGTTTTTTCAAAGGCTTGCGTCCATTATATGGTAACCATGTCGCAAATATGACCTCTCAAATCATTCTTTTATAAATTGTATGTAAAACACTGACAATTGTATATTAAATCATGACGCTTCATTCAAGTTGGTGTTCTTGATTATCATATCATCGACGTTACCATGAGCAATAACTAAGGCTGAACCATGACTCAGAATTTCCATGTGTATATCGAATTCTTGTCTTAAAGCTTTTGTAGAATAAGACGCCGAGCTGCATTCTCGGTTAATGTGCATTGATTTGGAATGTATATAACAAGTTTTTAAAATAAGATGTATATGTCGTTTTGTTGTAAGCACGCCACGTGATTTCTCCCTGTCCCTTTTGTACCTTCTCTTGGAAGATAATCTAATGAGGGAGTTTCTGTTACGTGAAGGGTTTCTGTTACACTGTAATAGGAAATGCTCTCAAAGCATGTAGGAAGTGGAATGTGTAAGATAATGATATCATACAATTGTACAAGTCATTGGTTGGATACAAATATAGAAATAATTGCTAGAACAGGACCCTATCGTAGTATTTAAGTGATAAGTATATTTTTTTTCTGCTTTCATATTAAAAGTAATTTGTAATGATTGACATCAGTTATAATATACAAGTCTGTTTAGACAGATCTCTTGGTAGGATTACAGTTAATAATTCGTTTTAAGGCAGATTTAAATCACAGTTAACAAGTTGTCAACAAGATCTTAGTTTTAGCAAGTTGTTGCTAAGGTAAATCTACGTCACAATATAAAAGTCGTTGTTAGGGAAAATCTAAGTAACACTATTAGTCATTGTTAGGGTAAATCTAGGCCACAATATACAGCCGTCGTTGTAAGGGTAAATCTAAATCATAGTATACAAGCCGTTCTAAGGGTAAATCTAATTCATGATATACAGTCGTTGTTATGGTAAATCTTAGTCACGATATACAGTCGTTGTTATGGTTAATATAAGTAACAATATTCAGTCGTTGTTATGGTAAATCTTAGTCACGATATACAGTCGTTGTTAGAGTAAATCTAACTAACGATATACAGTCGTTTTTAGGGAAAATCTAAGTCACTATATATACAGTCGTTTTTAGGGAAAATCTAAATCACGATATACAGTCGTTGTTAGGGAAAATCTAACTCACGATATAGTAGTTGTTAGTGTAAATCTAACTCACAAAATACAGTCGTTGTTAGGGTAAATCTTAGTCACAAGTACAGTCGTTGTTAGGGAAAATATAAGTTACAATATACAGTCGTTGTTAGGGAAAATCCAAGTCACACTATACAGTCGTTGTTAGGGAAAATCCAAGTCACACTATACAGTCGTTGTTAGGGAAAATCTAAGTCACTATATATACATTTGTTGTTAGGGTTAATCTAAGTAACTTTATACAATTCGTTATTATGGCACATTTCTGGTAATAACATTCAGTCGATGTTCAGGCAGAATTAAGAAGCAGTATTCAAGTTCGTTCGGCCTTAATTTCATCCGAGAAGTTGATTTTTTTGTCTCATTATTTAGATAATTTGACGAGCAGATATATTTGATAATATAAACAAGTCATTACTGATGTTAGATATCTGTTAAAATAAATAAATAAATACAAAAATACCTCAGGGATATAATTTGTATCGCCTATAGCAACATGTTGTTTTGGTTCGTATGTCCAATTTTAGCATTTGAATTGTCAAATACATGTGTTTTACAAAATAAAGGTCGGCTGTTGGTTAAAACAGCATACTATCATACACGTCAGCTAGTGTTTTTATCATTCATCGTGAGTATACAGCTTGACTGACTAAACCAAATAGTGGTCTTAATATTTCTTATATGTATCACTGATAACATGCTATTTAGCGTTATTTTATTGCACACTTAACTCATTTGTGATACTTTCTACGAGATGATGAAGTAATCATTTTATTTTATGGGAAATATACATGTTTATAGTCATCGTTTTATGGAGTAGGCAGTAACTTGGATGTTTGATTTTGCAACATATTGGTTCTGATGAAGTCCTACTTGAGCAGCACAAACAACGTCATCTGTTTTTTTAATGTTAAGTCCGTAAACATATATTTGTTACCGTTGTTTGTTGTAAGCATGTGGAAATGTACTTCTTAGTGTGTAGTTTAAAATATTATGTGTACTCTTTACCTTATGGTTGATTGATCTAACAAATTACAAGTCATAAATTGCTCATTGTAAACAGTACAAATAAGTCGTAAGCTCGCTTTAATTGTACATACAACCATAACAATGTTTATAAAGTCAGTCAAGCCAGATCTATAGCCCAGATCATATTATTTCCTTTATTGCTGGGATATTGATATTTTACTTTTTATTTAAGAGCTCAACCATATATATCTTCATCAAATTGGGATTGTTAACATTTCTTTCGAGAACACGAATGTGAAATGTAGTATGGTTTGACTGGAGTTGTGACAGATTTCTACAAGAAATAAAGTGTTTGTGACATGATGATGTGGTTTATTTTCTCAATGTGAGAAGATGCTGTGGCATGTTTTGGCAGTGTGAGGTGAACCTGTGATATATGTTGGGCAAAATGAGGTGACGCTGTGGTATATATTATGCCAATGTGAGGTAACGCTGTGGTATTTGTGTCAATGTGAGGTGACGGTATTACATATTTTATCAATGTGAAGAGACGCTGTGGTATATTTTGTTAATGTTGTGTGACGGTGTGGTATATTTTATCAATGTGAGATGACGCTGTGGAATATTTTGTCAATGTGATGTAATACTATGGTAGATTTTGTCAATGCAAGGTTGTACTTTGGCTATAAGCTGTGTTATATTTTGGCAATATTGTGTGATGATATTGTATATTGTGTCAATGAGAGGTGACGGCGTGGAATATTTTGTTAATGTGATGTGATGTGTTGGTTAATTTTGTCGATGATATGGTTTATTTCGTCAGTGTAAGAAGATGGTGTCGCGTGTTTCGGTAATGTGAGGTGAGTTTATGGTATATGTTTGGCAACATGAGGTGACGCTGTGGTATATTATGTTAATGTGAGGTGACGGCGTTGAATATTTTGTCACTGTGAAGTGTTGGTGTGGCATATTTTGTCAATGTGAAGTGACGATTTGGTATATGTTGTCAATGTGAGGTAATGAAATGTTATATTTTATCAATATGAGGTGACGATTAACTATATTATGTGGTTTATTTTGTCAATGTAGGATGATGGTGTACTACATTATGCCAATATGAAACGATAATGTGGTACATTTTATCAATGTTAGGTGACGATGTGGTATATTTTGTGAATGTGAGATGACGATTTTGTACATTTTGTCAATGGGGAATAAATTGTCCCTACGAGGTAACGCTGTGGTATATTATGTCCTGTCCAGGATTGTTGATGATTTTTTTATTGTGCCATTGTATTTTGATTCTGTGGTTTATTAAGTCCGTGCGAAGGAAGATGACGCAGTTCATTTTCCTGATGTACTTATCATAGTTCACCAATAACTATATGTTACAAAGAGTTAAAATATTCATTTCCTAAAGAGAGAACTATTGCTTTTCGTTTCCAATGTTAACATCAACTTGAATTTAGGATATCGACCTATCCTATAAAACAGTTGCTGCCTATAAACCTATTTCCTGTTTATGACCTGGTGCAATAAATGTATGACAAAGGTGCTACACAGACATCGGTTTCTCACAAAAGATAAAACAATTCAGCGATAAAGTTTATTTGCGTAATATTACTTTAACGATTGAATGAATTCATTGAGCTCTACAAAGTAATATTTACATTTGCATGGCAGTTTCACTA
The DNA here is from genome assembly GCA_032360845.1 of Crassadoma gigantea. Taxonomy (NCBI): domain Eukaryota; kingdom Metazoa; phylum Mollusca; class Bivalvia; order Pectinida; family Pectinidae; genus Crassadoma; species Crassadoma gigantea. The sequence goes on along the minus strand of JAULCA010123184.1, from coordinate 8,116 downwards.
TATAGCCTCTTTGAAAGCTTTGTCGTTGATGGGACTTTAATTACCATGCAGCACGAGACATAATTCTTAGCGTATTAATACAACACCGACCGGAACTACAATATCCAATGTAAATAAACATGATGGCTGCTGAAATATAGCTTGACATTGTGTGACTTGACATAGACTTGCCAATGTAACTGTAGATGTGCAAAAGAAAACAAACACTTATATTACAACAAAAACAATACCATGGTCTGCAATATCGTACAAACTGCACACCGGTTGACATAACCAATGCCGGCAATGGAAACAACTTAAACACTCATGTAATTTATCAGAAACATCGTCTGATCAACAGGAATTCGTTACAAATGTCTGGAATACATTTATGCTATAGACCTGCTGACGAATATACTATAGGCCTACTAATATGAGTCACAGCACACCATACGCAGTGCAGTTTTCCACAAAAACTTCCAAAAATAACTCCCTCGTGGAAGGAAAGGTCGGATTCTCGGTGTTCACTGTATTTATCCATGCGTGAAATTTGTTCTGAGGTAAAAAAGAAACAATTTTTAGCTAAGATTTCTATTGATACACTTAAATCACCCTAAAGACATATCATACGCAATTGTATTGATACTGAATTGTGGAATGAAAATGAAGTTTTTGTTAAAATTTCAAAGAACTACTTTGTTTGCCAATCAGCACGCAACAACTTGCTGTTTCAACTATTGAACAAATTTGTGTCGACTTTAATATTGAAAATAAATTGTCATAAAAAAAAAGAACATAAGAGGCAGAGAAAACGTAAATATAAGTATTGAACTGTTTTTGTATGGTATTCATGATCCATTTGAATGACACAGCTTTACAAGCCAACAAATCATAACGCGCTTGCTCGCATTTATGTTTTATGCTTACAAAGCTGTGTCATTCAAATATATCATGAATATCATACAAAAACAGTTCAATGCTTAAATGAAACCTTCGTTAACAACATATGCGATAAAAGGTTTGGTGTGACTTTATTTCAGCTAACTTAATCACATAAAGCCCAGGACTAACACTAGATAGGTTAATGATATATGTCTCATGATTCTTATTAAGTTGTCTGTTGGTGATATGTGTTGGTCTCCTTGACTGATTCATGTTTTAGCGTCTAGTTACAATATATACTGTATGAACTATCTACGGTTTATTAAAGTACCTTAAGTACACATCCCTGTGTCCAAAATCGTTTAACTTTTTAAGCATGTAAATCTAAATGCTAAAGTTAAGTAAAATTTAAAATCAGTAAATCACAGTGCCAATACATTAAGGCATAATGAGAGCTCTAAATGGATGAGAAAGAATGGCAATAGGACCTCATGAAAAGGAGCAAAATCACCAGACCCTTACTTATAACACATGGGTTCGACATAAATGTCTACAAACATAATACTGATATTGATGTTTATGTGTGCTGTGACCCATAACAGTGTATCAAACATTTAAGAAATCCTTGTGATCATAACATAACCAAGTAATTCGCTTGTATAAGCTAGGGTAACAAAGGTAGCTTATGTCATTATGTCTCAAGTCACATTTTATATCCAGAAATTAAAAGTAATTAAGACATTCTGATAGCGCCAAGTGAAAGATTTATACTTTTGTCTTGAATGTTTAGAGGATATTTATTTCACTTTCGAAATAATCTCAGTATATTATACTAAACGAGTGGAATATAAATGTGATATTCAAGGGAAATCATTTCTCTTATATTTCTAGAGTATCAACATTGACGAAAATGTGTATAAAAACGAATTTGTATTGTAAGCATTGACGCCATCTTAAAATGACGTCATGCTTGACAATACAGTTGTGCACCGTGCACAAGTGGTTGCCAAAAAGACTATTATCAATTAATTACTTCCTTAATTGTTTAAAGAGGATTACGAACAGACCGAGGGCTACGAGTCGCTGTCCTCAAATTGTCTTAAATGCATGAAAGATATATTATAAATTGTAACGCGCTGCAGCAGTAGATCATTTTTGACATCTGTCTTATTGTGAAAAGTATAAAATTAAGTTGATAGAACTGTTAAAACATCTATTTTGGTTTTTCTCATTATAATACAATACTGTTTGATATATACTAGGAGTGGCGGTTATACAATTTACTTGACCTGTTAACCTTCAATAAACGCATTTACCTAGGAGAACTGTGAAATATAGCAGGTGAAACGGGTGGTTTTCAATCGATTTCCGCGTTGGTATACACTCATAAATTATACAATACTTCATAGAGCATGGTGCTATCTGGAGACGTTAATCTGTGTGTCACATTCAACAAAGAGACTTGAACGGAGAGAGGCAATACAATAAGTTCATATCAGGTAGGTGTAGCCGTTAACTGATGTACATTACGTTCGTCTCCTTGAATGTGGAAAAGTTGTACATTTATAAGTTGTACACGTAATTTAAGAGGCCAGGGAAAGTCAAATATAAACGATCAAATTGGAAACGTAAATGTCTTCGAAATGATTAATCTAATGAAATTTAATATATATAATTTTTGTAATGTTAGAAAATGGAGCTAGCGAGACATGTAAATGGAACTCAAAAGACCTGGTATATACATAAGAATGAGTGTTTCGTCTATTGCAAACATCTGTGAAAAATGACAAAAAGTGTGACGAGAAAATTGAATTGTTCCTGCTTACAGATACGTGTCACTGGATAGCATTAGCATGTGAAACCCTTTCTAGAATACTACACTCAATGGAATTATTCTATCAGTACTTTTGTATCATGAGGGAGTCAATATATAATGAGTATGATATCTCATTCTTTTTTACTCAGAAATGGGATTTTTGCGAGTCGAGGGAGGCTGAGCTGACTTTGTGTTTCTGCAAAACATCGTAAAACTATGTAAAGCTTAAACCATGATGATAACTACGGTTGTATTCATGTTCGTCTTCTCTTTTCATCACATAACACACGTCGTGAAAGTTAACTTCGTCGTTTGTCTTTTCATTTTAGCGCACTAGACACGTCATAATGGCACGGCATTGTAAGCGTTAATACATTATCGGATTTTCCCTGCGCATAGCACACGTCAAAATGGCTAAGAACCATAGATGTACTGACGTAAACACATTCATTTCTCGCAATAACAAACATCATAAGGGCACAGGACTTCCCTCGTACTTTAACTAGCACATTATTGTTCTTGTGTTATCACAGACGCCATGTTTTGGCACTACAGCTCTTTATAACATGCAACAAATCACTGATTGTTGATTCTGCGGGTATTTTTCATGTGAAATTCAATTCGTTTTTGAGTTTGCAAGGTAACATATTATAATTCTGTCTGTTCGTACGTTTAGTAAATATGTATAGCATGAGTATTGGCAACGTGTAAATATATTCACTAAAAAGATTTTAACAGTAAAACAGTTTCCCGCTATGTGTTTGCTAGCAATCAACATATGTTCATTAATCATTTATGTTCATGATAAATGACACAATATAGCTATAGGGAAATTTGAAAGATTTTGATATCGTCCTATCGATTGTAGATGTATAACAGTGACAAAAATGTTTAAACATGATCATAATTTGTGTCCTTTGTGTTACAGGTGAAAGTTGCTATACCGACCGTCGCCCCGTATAACGTTGTGTAGTGTTCACTGATTCACATAACTACAAGAATGCAGGATCTATCATACAACGCTACCGTGTTGAACGGATCTCTGGATACAAATAACGATGTGCAAGACGAAGAGGAAAACGAAGCGCTTCAAACGCTTGTCATTTACGCAAACAGGTACTTACTACCTATAATAATAGTTACTGGATTTCTGGGCAACACCATCTCATTTTTTGTCTTTATCTGTTCTCGCCTAAAGCGTATATCCACATCGGTTTATTTAGCTGCTCTGTCCATCTCGGATACTGGTTTCTTGTTTTGCGTGGGATTCGGTTGGCTGGATGCAATGGGTATACATTTCTTTCACACCGATGGAATATGTCAGATCGTTGTGTATATGACGTTTGTGTTTAGCTTTACATCTGTGTGGTACGTAAACGCATTCACGATCGAGATGTATGTTGCCGTGTTTCACTCCTCAAAAGGGGCCAAAGTGTGTAAACCTAAATTTGCCCGACGAGCTGTGCTTGTCCTGACGGCTTTTGCAGCTCTGTTATATATGTTTGCCTTTTGGACTGCCAAGGTAACCACTAGTGGGACGGATCAGAAATGCATGTCTACATCTCGTGACAGGGACACCATGATGGTCCTCTCTATACTCGATACATTCCTAACGCTTCTACTGCCTTTCTCTATGATTATCTTTATGACAACGCGCCTATTAATAGACATCTCTAGGTTGTACAAGAAACCATCGAAGGATAGAACCGGTTCCAACAACAACAGTGTAAGTGACTCCCAAGGCGACAGCAGCGAATCGAACATTGGTAATGACCGCGTGGCAAAGCAAGCTCTGAAAGCCCAAGCAAAGCTCAAGCGCATGTTGGTAGTGGTAATCATAGTATTTGTGGTACTCAATCTACCAAGTCATGCCATACGTGTACAGTTCTTCTTTCGGAGCATCACAGAGTCACATTACAGTGTGTCGCGAACGGAAGTATACTGGCAGCACATAGTACAAATATTATATTACATAAATTTTGCAGTCAACTTCGTGTTATACAGTGCATGCGCTAAAAGTTTCAGACATGCACTGTTAAGACTACCTCTGACAGGCTGTGTCGGTGATTGTTCCTGTATCAGAAATCCATTTAATAAACTTCTTAATAAAAAAATCCGAAAAAGCAAGTTGTCCGATATCAATTATCCGGCGGGTCGGCATGAAGGAAACATAAACTCCCGTCTGGTAGAAATCCATCTTTCGGAAATCCAGATTTCTCAACTGCCGTCCCTTGATAGTGAATACGTATGTCAGTCCCCGCCCTGTCTACTCAGTCCCGAGCAGGCCATCCAGGAGTAGACGCTTATAGTTCCTCACAAAAACTGTATTGCCCGTGTGAATAAGATATATTTAATGTGATTTGACGTGTCTTGGATAAATTATGTGATATGTTGCACCTACTTTACAGATATCAGACTTCTATTTTTATCTTGGGATCGAGTTCTATCAACCAGAACTAGATTGATAGTTGATGAAATATAGAGAATGATATACAGACAATCCATTCATGGTGTGTGGCATGAAAGCAATGAGCAATGATTGAATTATAACGAAAATATAAATTCATAATTAGGTATCAATTTTGGTGTTGACTTTGATAAGTTCAACAGGTCAACTTCACAGTGGTATGTTGTATAAAGTGTGTCTGTTTATAATGTTTAAATCAGAGGTCTGATTTAAACAGACTTATTTCTGTGATCGATTGTAAATTGTACATACATGTATAAGCCGTTTAATATGTTGTTTCTATAATGTATATATTAATGATTAACTATTTTTATGGTATAAAATCTAAATTGTTAAATTGAAAGGGGATCGCGAATACAAGTGTTAAATATAAATTTTCAAACGTAAGGAGTTTTATCAAAATCAACAATTAGAGCCACAGTTGATTCTTTAAGAACTTTATCGAACAATAAAAACTGTAAATGCACAAAGCTGCTCAGGGAAAAAACATTTTCTATGATGAGTTGTGTAAATAATCAGCACAGAAAACATGACATCAAATGGGCTCTGATAAGAATGTATTTACAGACTATAATCCTTCATTACAGAAAGAATGTGCCCGCCTTCTTCTCCAGCGACGAATAATAGGTACGAAGTCATTCGCCCTTTATCACTTGGGAACAGTGATTAGTTACCTTAGTACGACAGTTCACATTAGGAATTGCAGTCCGGTCGCTATAGCCTACATTCGAGTAAAGCAATCTTCTGTCTGTACCTAATTGCTTTCCTAGAGTACCATGTGGTGTTTTGCATTAGTCCATATCAGATGTACATGTCTGTTGATTCAGCACTGCTTCATTGCTGCACACGGTGCCTTTATATTGTCTTATTCATTTAATATTTAACCCAATTAATAAAGCATCGAATTGTGTTAATTAAATCAATAAGTTTAATATTGATAGACTGTGACATTTTGATATAAAAAGTGTCACTTTATATTAACATGATATTTCATACATGTTATGACACATAACCTTTTAATACCTTAATTTATTTACATTCGTGACGCATATGCACTAATCAAAAAGCGATCATAATAATATGAAAATTAACATGACGTTAAGTTGAATCGCCATTTAACCTGTTGACGTGACGTTTTATTTTAGGTTTTTGTAGCATTTAAAAGGGTTTCACAAAAGGTTCTAACATGACAAAAAATCTCATCGACGATACATACAAGCTCTAAGTAATCACAATATAACTCTTTTATTTACTTTTTAAATTAATATTTTTGTTTACATTACCAAGGCTAAATGTATCTTTGTTATGAATAACTAGTGTGTTTAATGGCAGAGGAATCAACTGCATAATGGTTCAGCATCATCAAAGATACCTTTCAGTCAGTGTCTGTTTTGGGAACTTAACATTAAAATAAACAGCATTAAGATGAATAGACGTTTATATATATTGGCATAATACAACATCGAAAATAGTATATATTGACAGGGTGGTAAATAAACATTTGTTTAAAATTATAACGTATACATATCATTATAAATAAACAATATGGCACTAAGTGTTTTATAAATGTTAAAATAAATAGACAATTATGATCATAAAAACATTTAACACAAACGTTATGATAAACATAATGAATACAAAAATACATAAAAATAATGTAATGCATTTTTATCATACATGAAAAAGAATGACACATAGAAAGTATCAATATTGAACATTTTGTGCTTTAAGTCAAATTAGTAATGTTATGAATTTTATTGTTTATATTATAGTACAGAAATACAAGGTTATACCAGCTAATTCACAAGAAAAATTACATACGTAGAGCTAAGTATTAATGATTATGATACATATATCCAATCTAGTTTTTTGATGTGTCATTTTTATTCGAAAATAATCACAAAAATACGAATAAATAAATTTTATCAAGACCAGTTGTATATATTGTTTCTTCAATAACACATACAAAAAAAGAGGTCTACTCATTTTCTTATAGAACATAGCATTTGAATTCACTGATTGGAAAGGAATTCCCTGTAAAATAACGTCATGAAGCAGTGTTATTTTCTCTGTAGGATCATTTAACAAAGTCAACAATAAGATGTCATTTTAAACGGTCCATGAATGGTGAAACATGAAACAGTTGTTATAAAAATTGCGACCAAACATAGCTCAGAATAAATCACCTTAACTTTCCAATCAATTTGGAATTAAGTAAGATTGTTATTGCGAAATCCTAAAACAATATACGTAACACATACACTGATTATTGGACCTTTATAATTTGGTAAAAGATGAAGTAAACCAGATGGATTGCATTGCATCACACAATGTGTTCTTCCCATTAGGACTCATCGCTGATGCTAAGAGCCAACAACTGGGAAATCCAAATCGTCTAAACTACTAATTGTATAAACTGCTAAACAGAGGGGCGAAACTCCTTGAAATATTGATGTAAAAAGGAGTATCGGTCATTTTCAGATTAAATTATCTTTAAAGTTTGTATATGATGAACCATGAAACTTTTCCAAAGAGAAAGCTGCCGCCATCACGGTCACAGTTCATCTCGGGAACTTAAGAACCAATCAGTGGATTCTACCAGTTTGTACTTTGAAAGATGAACCTAACATACACACACAGGTGATTGCGCCTTTAAAAAATGAAAATAGACATAGTAAACCAAACACTAATTATACTGCTTTATACAACTGTTTTGTCCAAGAGAATATAATTTCTCTCTTGAGGGACATTTGAATTATAATTTTGTATTTATTTCTGAATTATTTTTAGCCATAATTGCTATCTAATACTCTTTTGGTCTCCGCGCTGCATTGTAATTTGCGTTGAAAACCCCTCTTCATCTGCTGTACAATGCATGCTTCAACTCTGACTGTGTTAAAGTGTTGCAATACAGATTTTTTATGCGAGAACAGAGTATTATGCACAGACCGTGTAGAGACTGTGCTATTCGT
>JAULCA010123073.1:0-15671 GCA_032360845.1 Crassadoma gigantea | reverse complement strand
CAACCTTTATGGAGGCGTATAAGGGTCTACACTTGTTATTATGTCTATGGAAATTATATATAGGTATTGACTTATAGTTAGATTTGTTTATTTTAATGTTACTTGTTGTTATTTTATTTAACATGTCAACTTTAATAAATTGAACTCTATAAGACGTTTATGAAAGTCACTTTCGATAGGTTTAACTCTGTCATATACACCGAGATAGGATACTGCCAAATTATGCTCAAGTGGTTTTGCATATTACTTTGTTTTAAAATTTCATCACATTATTAGAAAATCATTTTAATTGATGAAATGGAAGACAGGGAAAGTTGTGTGGCATTATAAATGATGGAATCATTAAATGTAAGAGTTATATAATAATAATAATAACAATATACAAAATTTATATAGCGCCCTATATAATTAGTAAAATACTCTAAAGCGCTTTACAACATATGGATAATAGTAATGGTTATAATCATAAAAACTAAAATAAAGGCTTACAATCACTCCTATACCTTAAAGTAAAAATGTGCAAATTGAAGCCTTATGAATTGATAGTTTTATCTAAATCGTTCTTAATGGAACAAGTTAAAATAATCAATATGATAATGATTAAATTAATCGTTTTCCTTCGAATTTTCTACATATTTAGTCATTTCTTAATACTCTTCAATAATAAGTGCATTGGTTTCACATTATTATGCAAGAAGTGTGCGTTGAATACGTAACGATAACAGTTAGAAAATATTTCCAATGCGACACAATAATGCGTTGTTAACAGGAAGATGAAAGCTTGAATTAAAGTTGGGTTCTTAGATGAGGCAATCAACCTCTGAGAGCTTTGAAAAAATATGGTTAACTTCGGTAATAAAAATCATGGGATATCAGAAAGGAATACTATGACAAAAATAAACAATTGTAAAATAATTATCTTAAGACAATATAAAGCGCATAAATATTTACGATCTTGTCATTTACATTTATTTTTGTAGTTTTTCACTACAATAGCCGTACTTTAATATAATGATTTTGATAACAATACGTTTATGTCAACAAAATATGGCCAGGTATATGTTTGAACTGAAGCAAAGAAAACTTAGCCCTAGAATGCACAAAAACTGTGTTTAATTGCGGATAGGAAATTATTGTTTTCAATTTGAAAAGGACGGACAGGCAGTGCACAAAGCTATTTGTAGATTAAATAAATCATTAACTTACGTTCTTTTCATTGTATCCAGTAATAACCAGGCAGATATATGGAAAAAAAAGAGAAAAGAATAAACACATTAATCACCGAACATTTCATTTGTCAATCAAGTATTAATCCATTTTCGAACACGTCCATTGTTAAACATAATTCACAAATTAAAAGAAATAAAATGTTGTAACGGAATTGATAGAAAGACTTTTTCATTAAGAAAATTAGTTTGCAATAGACGAAAAGGTTAACAAAGAAAGCCATGTGTCACTTTATTCAATGTGACAGTAAAACAGTCTGAAAAATGACAGTTTTCCTTTTTCATTTTTGATTGAACACGTTCAACTGATCATTATGATAATATTTCACGTATTATTGTTTTTCCCACTTTGACTCATATTTAATGAAACCTTCACTATTTCTTGATGGAACAAGTTCAAATAATCAATATAATATTACATTAATCACGTACATAATATTTGTCAATCCGGTATTAATCCATTCTTTGGACACATCCATTGTTAAACATAATTTACAAATAAAAAAGAAATAAATTCATGTTGAGGATTTTTTAGAAAAAATTCTTTGGCATGTCAATAGAAATAAATTAATTCAACTAAATAGGGCATATTTTAATAATTCTTACATATATCCCCTAGTGTAGCATGTTAACATGCTCTAGGAGTCAGTCTGGAAATTACATCCAGATAAGACATTCGCCAAAATATATTCAAGTGTTTACATATTACATCAAACCTTTATGGTGGCGCATAAGGGTCTACACTTGTTATTATGTCTATGGAAATTATATATATGTATTGACTTATAGTTAGATTTGTTTATTTAAGTGTTAATTGCTGGTATTTCCTGAAACATGTCAACTTAAATAAATTGATATATTTAAGACGTTTATGAAAGTCAGTCTCGATAAGTTTAACTCTGTCAAATCCATCGAGGGAAGACCCTGTGACAATATACTCAAGTGGTTTTACATATTACTTTGTTTTAAAATTTCATCACATTATTAGGATATTATTGTAATTGATGAAATGGAAGACAAGGAAAGTTGTGTGGCATTATAAGTGATGGAATCATTAAATGTAAGAGTTTAATCATAATAATAATAACAATATACAAAACTTATATAGCGCCCTATATACTTTGTTAAATTACTCTAAAGCATTTTACGTCATATGGTAATAGTAATGGTTATAATTGTAAAAACTAAAACAAAGGCTTACAATCACTCCTATACCTTAAAGTAAAAATGTGCACATTGAAGCATTATAAATTGATAATTTTACCTTAATCATTCTTGATGGAACAAGTTAAAATAATCAATATGATAATGATTAACTCATTGTTATTCGTCCACTTTTCTACATATTTAGTCATTTCTTAATACTCTTCAATAAGAAGTGCATTGGTTTCACATTATTATGCAAGAAGTGAGCGTTGGATACGTAACGATAACAGTTAGAAAATATTTCCCATGCAACACAATAATTCGTTGTTGACAGGACAATGAGAGTTTGAATTAAAGTTGGGTTCTTTGATGAGGCAATCAACCACTGAAAGCTTTGAACAAAATATGGTTTACCTCGATAATAAAAATCATGGGATATCAGAATAGAATAATATGACAAAAATAAACAATTGTAAAACAATTATCTTCAGACAATTTGCAACGCATAATTGTTTACGAACATGTCATTTACATTTATTTATGTAGCTTAACACTAAAATAGCCGTACTTTAATATTATATTTTTGATAACAATACGTTTATGTAAACAAAATATGGCCTGGTATATGTTTGTATTGAAGCAAAGAAAAAACTTAGCTCTAGAATGCATAAAAACTGTGTTTGATTTAAGAGCGAACGTTATTGTTCAGTACTTGAAAAAGGACGATCAGGTTGTACACAAAGCTATTTGTAGATAAAATATAACATTAACTTACGTCTTTCCACTGTATCCAGTTATAACAAGGGAGATATATGAAAAAAGAGAAAAGAATAAACACATTAATCACCGAACATTTCATTTGCCAATCCAGGATTAATCCATTTTTGATCACGTCCATTGTAAAGCCTAATTCACAAATTAAAACAAATAAATTGTTGTAACGGAATTAATAGACAGTCTTTGGCAGGTCAATATAACTAAATTAAAAATGAAAAATAATCTCATTAAGAGAATTAATTTGCAATAGACGAAAAGGTTAACAAAGAAAGCCATGTGTCAATTTATTCAATATGACAGTAAAAAAAAATTGCAAAATGACAGTTTTCCCTTTTTCATTTTTGATTGAACACGTTCAACTGATCATTATGATAATATTTCACGTATTGTTGTTTTTCCCACTTTGATTCTTATTTAATGAAACCTTCATTAATTCTTGAAGGAACAAGTTTAAATAATCAATATAAAATTACATTAGTCACGTACATATTATTTGTTTATCCAGTATAAATCCATATTTGAACACGTACATTGTAAAACATAATTCACAAATAAAAAAGAAATAAGTTCATGTAAAGGATTTTTTTACAAAAAGTCTTTGGCATGTCAATATAGCCAAATTAAATCTATTACAGATGCCAAATTTGAATATTTCTTACATATGTACCCTAGTGTAGCCTGTATGGATGATCTAGGAGGTCAGGCTGAAATTTGTTTACTCTGGAAAATAAATCCAGACAAGACATTCGCCAAAACATAAACAAGTGTTTTACATATTACTTCGTAATGAAAATAATCTCATTTATGTAATATATATTAAAAGGTAAACAAAGAAAGCCATGTGTCACTCAAAATAATGAAATCATTGAATATGACAGTAAAAAAGTCTTAAAATTGACAGTTTTGCATTGTTCATTTTTGATGGAACAAGTTTAAATAATCAATATGATAATATTTCACGTGTAATTGTTCTCCCACTTTGATCCATATTTTATCAAAACTTTATGATGGCGTATAAGGGTCAATACTTGTTATTATGTCGATGGGAATAATATATATTTGTTGACTTATAGTGAGATCTGTTTAGTTTTCATGTCTACCTGTTGATATTTCACTTAACATGTCAACTTAAATAAATTGATTTCTTTAAGACGTTAACTTAAATCAGTCTCGTTAGGTTTTACTCTATTAATTCCATCGAGACAAGATATTCGCCAAAATATACACGAGTTTTATACATATTACTTTGTATTAACAATCAATCAATTTAATGAGAAATCTTTGTTATCGAGATAATTTAAAACAAGTAGAGCCGTGAGTCATGTACATCGTCTGAAAGTGTTTGACATATTACTTTGTAATAAAAGTTCATCACATTAATAGGAAATATTTGTAATTGACGAAATCGAAAACAAGGAAAACCGTGTGTCATTTTAAGTGATGGAATATGTTAATGTAAAAGATCAAGAGCCTTATAAATTGACAGTTCCCCCTGTTCATTTATGATGAAACAAGGAAATAATCAATATTACCATATTCAACGCATCAATATAAAATGCATCGATTTTGCAGTATTTTACAAGGTGTGCCCGTGTGACGTGTTACCATGTATAGATATATTACGTATGCGAACAAAACATGCGTTGGTAACTAGAAAATAAAAGGTTGAAATGAAACTATTAGTTATTTCCTCCTTGAATGTCAGGGAATGTCAAGAAATAATAATAATTTACAAGTTACAAGAATTGCAAAATATTTCTTGAGATAGCATATAACACATCGATATGATACAAATATTTTATTTACTTTAACCCTTCTTTATTCAAACTTAATGACAAAGCTTCTCAAAATAATATATTTCTGTCAGCAAAAACGGGTAACTTTTATTCATTTTACGAAATGAAGGATACTAAGTTCAAGAATGCAAAAAAAAAATCTTGATAAAGAATATAACACATAAATAGTCCATAATCATTCTTAACTCTATCAAAGCCAAACTTAATTTTAAGTAATTTTATACCAATACGTTTCATTTAAACAAAATAAGGTTACATCTATGCATGTAACGAAGAGAAAGATAATTAGTTCAGGAATGCAAACAACTGTATTTGATTCCGAAATGAAAAATTTTAGTTTTGAGCTTGAACAGAAAGGTTGTGTACATATTTACTTGTAGAGAAAATGAAGCAATAACTTCCAAACAGTTATTGTATACAGTCATAACCAGACAGGTATTTGAAACAAGAGAATAGCACAAACACATAAATCACTAAACATTATGTGTCACTCTAGTATTTATACATTTTATTTTCAACTCATCGATTGTAAAACACATTTTACAAATGGGAATACATAGGTTCATATGACAAATTGTACAGAAAAAATCTTTTAGCGTATCAATATAATCATAATGCAACAACTACAGTGGGCATATTATAATAATTTTTAATTTAAGAGTTGTCCTTGTTCTTTCCTGATGGAACAAATTAAAAAAATAAATATGACCATGTTTAATGCACTGTTTTTCTCTCACATTTCTACATATTTAGTCACTTCTTTTTACATTTCAAAAAGAAGCGCATTGATTTCACATACTTATTCAAGAGGTGTTCGTTGGATATGTTATGATGTCAATTAGATATATTACGTATGTTTATAAAATAAAAAATAACTTACAAGGTGTCACTGTATCCAGTCATAACCAGGCAGACACATGAAACAAGAGAAAAGCACAAACACATAATTAACCGTCCATATTATTTGTAAATTCAGTATAAATTCATTTTTTAACACATCCCTTGGGGAAAAAACCGTGCGCAAAATAGTTCATCTGCCGGATCTTATGTCTATATAACCACATTAAATCAACTACAGAGGGCATATTAGAATCATTCTTAATATATACCCTGGTGTAGTCTGTATATTTGCTCTAGGAGTCACTCTTGATAGTTTTTTACTCTGTCAAGTCCATTGAGACAAGATGTTCGCCTAAATATATATATAAGTGTTTTACATATTATTTTGTATAAATAGTTTATCACATTAATATGAAACCATTTGAACTTTAGAAATGGAAAACAGGGAAAGCCATGTGTCATTTGCACATTATTTATCAATCTAGTATTTATTTATTTTTTTAAACACATCCATTGAAAAAAACAATTCACAATGCGAAGAAATAATTCAATGTAACGGAATTGATAGAAAACGTCATTTGCATGTCAATATAACCAAATTAAATTAATAACAGAAGGCATATTTGAATCATTCTTACATATATACCCTGGTGTAGCCTGTATAGATGCTCTAATAGTATTACGTATTTGAGACAAAACTGTGCTGTTGACTACAAACAAATTAATTTGATCTGAGAAGGGGTTCATAAGATGAGGCAATAAATCCCACTAAGCTTTAAACAAAGTATTATTCATTTTGTCCATTTAGATAAGGAGGGAATATTATTACAAAAAGAAATTCCCACAATTGCAACGCAATTCCACACAGAAGTATATAACCCATTCATATTCTGTATCAATATCATTTACATTTATATATGCAGATAAGACCTATCATAGCCAAACATCGATACAAGGCATTCACAAAAATATATACAAGTGTTTTACATATTACTTCGTCATTAAAAATCATCCCATTAGTAGGAACTAAACGGTAAATAAAGAAAGTCATGTGTTAATTAAAATGATGGAATCATTGAATGTGAAAGTTAAAGTAGCCTTATATATTAACATTGATGAAACAAAACAAAATTCATTATGATAATGATTATCTTATTGGTTATTCTATCATTTTTCTATATTATAGTCATTTCTTCATACAGTTTGATAAGGAGCGCATCTATTTAACAAGAAAATAGGAGTTTTAATCGGAGTAGGGTTCTAAAGAATATGCAATCAATCACTGAGAGTACTATTCAGGGGATATCGGGAGGGAATAGTATATTATAAACATTCACCACAGGTGTAACGAAATTCCCTTAGGAGAGTATATAACACATTGGTATTCTAAATTAATGTCATTTACATTTATACATTCAACTTAACCCTACCATGTACAATATACATTTCAAAGCACATGTACATATGACGAAACGAAGGAAAATGATTTCAAGAAAACTGTGTTTAAGTGCGAATCGGAAATTTCAGTTTTGAACTTGAACAGGAAGGATGCGTACATAGTAACTTGTAGAAAGAATGAAGTAATAACTGTCATTATATCTAGTCATCACCAGGCAGATATTGGATACAAGAGGAAAGACACACACACACCAAGGGGTCTGAAGGGTGGGGCCATATGAAAAAAGAGAAAAGAACGATCACATAAATCAATGTACACATTAATTGTATCCCATGAATATCGGGATACAATAAAAGGGAATGATATTACAAAAAAAACACAATTGCAACGCTTTTCCTGTAAAGCAGTATTTATTACATTCATGTTCTATATTAATGTTTTTTACGTTGATATATGCAGCTTCTTCCTATCATAGACAAACGCAACAATGAAGCAACTCATGATGAAACGCTTTTTGTCAACACAATAATGTCGGGTTTATATATGGAAAGAAGCAAAGAAAAAAAACCCAGCTATTTTCAGAAAAAAAATATTACAACAACTGACAATCTGTCATTGTATCCAGTCATAACCAGGCAGATATATGAAAAAAGAGAAAAGAACGATCACATAAATCACTGTACACATTATTTGTCACTCGTATGAATTCCTTTTTTTAAACAAATCCAATGTAAAAATCATTATACAAATGGGAATATAAAAGTTCAAGTGACGAATTTTATAGAAGCATCTTTTAGCGTGTCAATATAACTATATTAATTTAACTACAAAAGGCATATTTAAAGTAATGGATTTAATGAATGTTAACGTCAAAGACGCCTCATAAATCAAGAGTTTTTCTTTTTGCGTTCTTGATTGAACAAGTAAAAAAATTAATATGGAATGATTAAATTATTGTTGCTCTCCAATGTTGCAGCTTATCTAATAAAACAAAATTACTCTTCACTCAAAAATACATGGATATAACACAATTTACAAGAAATGTCCGTTTGGTACGTTATGATATCAATTAAATATATTACGTATCTAAAACAATTATGCTTTGTTAACTAGAAAATGAGTGTTTGGATTGAAGTAGGGTTAATAGATGAGGTAATCAATTATTAAGAGGTTTAAAACATAGTGTTATTCATTTAGTTTATAAAGATCAGGGTACAACAGGAGAGAGTGATATTACAAAAAATCACAACAAGTGTAACGCTATTCCTTTAAGACAGTTTATAATACATTAATGTTCTATATTAATGTTTTTTACATTGATATATGTAGCTTCTTCCTATCATAGTAAAACTCAATAATAAAGCAACTCAAGATAAAACGTTTATGTCAGCAAAATAATGTCGGGTTTATATATGTACAGGAGCAAAGAAAAAATACCCAGCTATTTAAAAAAAAAAATAATACGAACAACTTACCTTCTGTCATTGTATCCAGTCATAACCAGGCAGATATATGAAAAAAGAGAAAAGAACGATCACATAAATCACTGTACACATTATTTGTCACTCTCGTATGAATATCTTTTTTTAAACAAATCCAATGTAAAATAATTTTACAAATAAATATATATAAGTTCAAGTGACGAATTTTATAGAAAGATCTTTTAGCGTGTCAAAATAACTATATTAATATAACTACAAAAGGCATATTTAAAGTAATGGATTCAATGAATGTAAACGTCAAAGACGCCTTATAAATCAAAAGTTTTTCTTTTTGCGTTCTTGATTGAACAAGTAAAAAAATCAATATGGAATGATTAAATTATTGTTGCTCTCCAATGTTGCAGCATATCTAATCAAACAAAATTACTCTTCACTCAAAAATACATGGATATAACACTATTTACAAGAAATGTCCGTTTGGTATGTTATGATATCAATTAAATATATTACGTATGCAAAACAATTATGCTTTGTTAACTAGAAAATGAGTGTTTGGATTGAAGTAGGGTTAATAGATGAGGTAATCAATTATTAAGAGGTTTAAAACATAGTGTTATTCGCTTAGTTTATAAAGATCGGAGTACAACAGGAGAGAGTGATATTACAAAAAATCACAACAAGTGCAACGCTATTCCTTTAAGACAGTTTATAATACATGAATGTTCTATATAAATGTTTTTTACATTGATATATGTAGCTTCTTCCTTTCATAGCCAAACGCAATAATAAAGCAACTCATGATAAAACGTTTATGTCAGCAAAATAATGTCGGGTATATATATGTACAGAAGCAAAGAAAAAATACCCAGCTATTTTAAAAAAAAAATAATCCGAACAACCTACCATCTGTCATTGAATCCAGTCATAACCAGGCAGATATATGAAAAAGAGAAAAGAACGATCACATAAATTACTGTACACATTATTTGTCACTCTCGTATGAATTCCTTTTTTTAAACAAATCCAATGTAAAAATCATTATACAAATGGGAATATAAAAGTTCAAGTGACGAATTTTATAGAAAAATCTTTTAGCGTGTCAATATAACTATATTAATATAACTACAAAATGTATAATTAAAGTGATGAATCCATTGAATGTAAAAGTCAAAGAAGCCTTATACATCAAGAGTAGTTCTTTTTGCGTACTTGACTGAACAAGTAAAAAAATCAATATGAAATGATTAAGTTATCGTTGCTCTTCAATGTTGCAGCATAT
Organism: Crassadoma gigantea; assembly: GCA_032360845.1. Classification (NCBI taxonomy): domain Eukaryota; kingdom Metazoa; phylum Mollusca; class Bivalvia; order Pectinida; family Pectinidae; genus Crassadoma; species Crassadoma gigantea. Next base: position 5,766 of record JAULCA010123073.1, on the reverse strand, counting down.
CTTATCAAAAAAATTACTCTTCACTCTAAAATACATAGATTTAACTGTATTTACAAGAAGTGTCCATTTGGTACGTTATGATATCAATTAATTGTATTCGTATGCAAAATAATAATGCGTTGTTAACTAGAAAATGAATGTTTGGATTAAATTAGGGCTAATAGATGAGGCTTTAACAAAGTGTTATTCACTAAGTTCATGAAGATGGGGATAAAACAGGAGGGAATGTTATTACAAAGAATCGACACAAGTGCAATTCTATTTCTTTAAGACAGTATATAATACATTAATGTTCTATATCAATGTTATTTGATATATGCAGCTATATCATATCATAGCCAAACTCAACTATAAAGCATTTAATGATGAAACGTTTATGTCAGCAAAATAATGTCAGGTGTATATATGTCTAGAAGCAAAGAAAAATAGCATAAGTATGAATAAAAAAAACTGATTTTTTACGAAATTGAATTTTGTGTTTTGAACTTGAATTGGAAGGTCAGTATGTATACTAAGCTATTTTCGTATCTTAATCATTCTTACAGTAATACAATAGTGACGACTGTTTAAATGATATATTAATCAGTCTGGATATTGTTAACTCCGTCAAGTAAAAGACATTCGACACAATATACACAAGTGTTTTACATATTACTTTGTAATAAATGTTTATCACATTAGGGAAAGCCGTGTGTTATTTAAAGTAAACAGAAAATACTCCTCAGAAAATCAGACCATTTGACAGGATACAACATTATTTTGATAGTTTGTTTTTACGAAAAACTGAACCCTGTCGTACACCTCTGGTGGATAACATAAACCATAGCACAGGCTCTGGGACCTTTCGGATTTTTCAAACATGCTTCATGGGTTGTCTCTCAAGGTACTACAAAAAGCATCCAGTTTTGATCAGATTGGTTCGTAGGCAAAATTCTATTGTTCATGTAAGAGGTCCTTTCATTCCTCAAGCTTTTTAACATGTGATCCATTCAACAAATGTAGCAACCGTTTATTAAATAGGCTATGGTTACCTCCGCCTACATCTACTTGTTAGAGCGTCACAAAACTTTTATTTCTTTCGCAGAGAATTTTCATTGTTACGCCCACATGTTCTTGTGACGACGTCATGGAAGTTTTTTTCGTTATGTGGTTAGGTTTTGTAATGATAACTCCAGTTCGCTGGGGCAATACTTATTGAGGGAATGTCAATTAGTTCTGTATATTTCCAGCTAAATATTGGCTGTGTATCAATTTTATCATATGATAGTAAAACATTATACAGTTTACATATTTAGTACCATACCTTCGATGTCGCTGGTATCTGCAACTATTGTTCCAGGTTTGTCTTCTGCTTGTGCTGATTCTATTTATGAAAAAACAATAAGAGTAAAATTACAATTTTTGCAAGCCGTACATTATATTTTTACCGCAATGCAGTTATTTTCTTTAGTCATATCAGTAGATAGCATAGTGATACATCCGTTTCCGGAATGCAAGGGAAACATTTGCGACATAGAAATACTTCTTAAGTGTTGTTTCTGTTTGATGTAAATTTTTTATTTAAAACCAAATAAAGCAAACATTTTCATTTAAGTTTGATATTGTCAAAAATCTATTTTCTTTTCAAAGACAAAAGAGTTTTTTCCTTTAGGTCTGTTTAAATATCATAATAATCGTTAAGGATTTGCTTATCCATCCATCTAAAACTGTTATAAGACTTGATGCCTAGTTCGGAAAATTATCTCATTTGTTAAGTGCTGTTTGTGTGTCAAAAGGAATCGATCAAAACTCAAAACTTGTCTAGCTAAAAAAATCCAACGCACCACCAACATCCATGTCATTGTGGTCTGAGAAGTAGAAACAAGCAAATAGGATGAGAAGAGAACATTTATGCTACTCATAATGATCATTTGTGTGCTATCCATTCAGACATAAGTTTATGCTAATGATGATATCAGATATGTACTATATACCCAGTTAATGTGCACATTAAACGTGTCGTAACGCTTAAAGCCTTTGTCAAAAATCATGGACCGGTAAATTTGTCATCCTAAGGCCAAAACTGCAGCAGGAAAATCCAATAATTACAGGAAAATGTTTGTGTTAAATAATTTAACAATAAAAAATAAAGAAAATCTATATTCAAAACTGTTCATATAGTCATCAGTAAAGTCTGGTGTAAATATCGATGTTTTGAACTAGAAAAAACAATACTGAACTAATAAGTGTCAGTATAATTAACACCAGGTTGTGACAACATGGTCGCCGGTACATAACACTGGAGACCGAAATATTTCCGTGAAGGTGCTAAAATGACCGCGGGGCATTTCAATGATCTCGTACAGGTACATTTTCTACTTTGATTTATTAGTTGTTATTTCGACTGTTTTCATAACGAACGGACCTTACTTATAGTTCGAAACAGCGAGAAATTCGACTCATAAAACTTCAATTCATGAATACATTTTAGTAGGATTATATAAGGGAAATCATCCGGACTTTGCCGTAAGTTCGACAAATAGAGAAATTCAATTCTTCGAAGTTCGATTAATAGAGGTTTGACTGTATATTTTCAAACTCTTTCAAATCTTAAAGGGAATGATACGTACGTTTCCGGTTTCTGTACACCAACACACTTTGGGTATGATGTAGTGTATTGTGAAGACTTGCTGTAGTTGAAATTTTGACAAAATCAAGAACCAGTAAGTTGTCCTATAAGTCATTTTTAGTTAGGTCTGTGTCAACATAAATCTTCACTAAGCATAGGACAGTGTTAAATATCTTATGATTGCCAATATACCATCAAGGAGGCGCATACTGCATATAGGAGTCTTTTTATTCCTTAGATAAATATCTAAGATTATGTTTATCATTTTCCGTGAAAGTATATTACATAAAAACAATATGGTATGCCAGGAGCTTATAATCTATCTGTCCGTCCTTTTGGCTGTCAAGCCGCCACTGACAGATTTTGATGACAGTTTACTGACATGTTTGCTTTGGACAAGTTCCAGTATAACTTTGATCAGTCAAAGGTCAAATTCAGTATTGCTACATTTCAATAAAATTGCACTGTCACACTCTTGACCATCGCCCTTGTGGTTGTATTTGTAACATATTTTAATGAAAATGTTCATGAATGTTTGTATTTGGCAGTGTACGAAAGTGTTTTAATATTGATATGATGGATCAAATGTCAATGTCACTGCTACTGCTACTGAAGTTAAAATTTCACAATCACAGTCATTGTCATTACTACAATAGTCATATTCCATATTTTAATTAACATCACTTTTTCTGTTTGAACTGCACACATATTGCACCTTTTACAAGTTGAATATTTGTGTGATTATTCAAAGGCACTGTTACTGCAAATATAATTCACACATTTTAAGGCGTAAGAATTGTACATGCTGTCCCATTGCATGATCGTAAGAGACGACTATATCTAGTATAGTATCTTTACTTTCTATCTAAACAACTCTCTTCTTCCTAATGTCTCCCTTGAAACTACCATATTATTTTTTATATTTGAGCGTTCCCCTGTGAGAAATGCTTTTGCTCCTGTCTGCTGACCGAGACATACCAGAGTCTATAATATTGGAAGTTTCTACTCCTGCTTAATTCTAGAGTCTACTCCTGCTTAGCGCTCAGCTTAATGAGAGTGGGACAACTGGTTAGCCCATTTAACAGTATAATGTGACCGGTCGGGGTGTCCTGCTGGGCGTCGTCGTCAATATGCTTCAGTGAGGTAGCACTATAGAGTCGGCATCAGTTCCGTATTATCACATGGAGACAAACACGAACATACCGAAGCCTCACAAAACACACACTCACCACACGCATGCATCTTGCACACAGGGAAAGCCGTCCCTAAATGACCATAGCTGTTAATAGGACGTTTAACTATACAAAACCAAACCAATCACACTTTTTACATCAATGTATGCCCTTACTTTCGATCTTGATGAAAATTCATAGGTAGATTATCATTTGTTTTTTTACAAAATACTTTTCAGTGGCGTATTCTAGCTCCGTTGTATGTCAAATAACATATGATAATGAATAGTACAGTTGTTCTGACTATGGTCTGTAGATTAAATATGCCAATTAATGTCAAACGTGTGTAAGTTAACAACCACTTATAGTAATGTCCGTTGTCAAATAAATATGACATTGCATAAAGGTAAGAAATGCCAATGTCCAGTGTAGGCACTATTTTGTGCTATGTCCCATTTTGCTAGATATCTGAGCTCACTAGTTGCATCAAATTCAACAGATAAACATATCACATTTTACGATAACGGTGCTGTTGCGATTTCGATCTAATAATGAAGCACTAATACAGTCCAACGGTTATTGAATAATTATGTTTGCATACTTCAATTTGACTTGTATAAATAGTATATTTATACCAGTTACCAATTTTATGTATTTTTTCACTAAATATATAATCAACACAGTTTACTAAAACATATCCAAAGGAAGTTGGTGAACCAAACCGAAAGTTGGTTTTTACTTCAAAAAAAAACTGAAAGTCTATAAATATGCATAAAAATACTTATTTTGTTTTGTAATTGAGATTGCATAAATTTTATTCTTTCACATTGTCTAGCTATTAAGTTGAGCTAAAACTTTACCCCAGTTTTTATTGGTTACCATATGAATAGTTTGAAAAATAAATAGCCTAGATTCTTTAATTATCTAACAAGAACACAATCCTATGATTTACTGGATATTTCTTTTTTTAATTTACCATGCTATATTTTGACAATTAGATTACAACCTTACCGAATTCGACTGTACCAAATTATTGCAAACGATTTTTGATGTACAATCACCGTACGTAGGTATATAATTTCCTTAAAGATTTTTGCCTCTTTACATTAAAAACATCAAATTTTCTATTTTACGTTTTTGGGAATTTATAACTTTTTACGAGAACCGGAAGTGGGTGTGTCACTTCTGTTAAACATAACTATACCTAAATATGTGCCTAACAAATTGTATATTTTTCATGTTAAAGATTCTGTTACTTTTTATTTTGCAATATTTAGCTACATATTTGAGCTCATAATATGCAAGAGAAAATACTCCTAAGACAATAAGACCATTTGACAGGATACAACATTATTTTGACAGTTTGTATTTACGAAAAACTGAATCCTGTCGTACACCTCTGGTGGATAACATAAACCATAGCACAGGCCCCTTGGACCTTTCGAATATTTCAAACGTGCTTCATGGGTTGTCTCTCAAGGTACTACAAAAAGAATCCAGTTTTGATCAGATTGGTTCGTGGGCAAAATTCTATTGTTCCTGTGAAAAGTCCTTTCATACCTAAAACTTTTTAACATGTGATCCATTCAATAAATGTAGCAACCGTACATTACATAGGCTATGGTTACCACCGCCTACATCTACTTGTTAGAGCGTCACAAAACTGTTATTTCTTTCTCAGAGAATTTACATAGTTACGCCCACATGTTCTTGTGACGACGTCATGGAAGTTTTTTTCGTTATGTGGTTAGGTTATATAATGATTACTCCAGTTCGCTGGGGCAATACTTATTGAGTGAATGTTAATCAATACTGTATATTTCCAGCTTAACATTGGCTGTTTATCAATTTTATCATATGATAGTAAAACATTATATAGTTTATAGATTAAGGACCATACCTTTGATGTCGCTGATACCTGTAACCATTGTTCCAGGTTGGTCTTCTGTTTGTGCTGATTCTATTTATGAAATAATAATAAGAATA
>JAULCA010122962.1:0-13304 GCA_032360845.1 Crassadoma gigantea | reverse complement strand
AATTGTTATGATCCCCGAGGGAGGAATTCTCTATCCACCTACCGTTACATATAAAAGAGTATTTATCTCTCATATCTACCATAATACAACAAATACTCAACCTCTCAATGCCCACAGACCGTCGCCATCTTCCAGTTTTTTAAATTCTTTCTCCGCGGTTAAAAAACAAAAATAGCAGTAGAAATGAATTCTCCATACCTTCAAACCGCAAAACGAGTGTTGCCTGCATAACAACAACTCATTTTCCATGACAACTCTATGATCTAGTTGTTATTCAACTTTCTATTTCCCATACGGCATTTTCTAAGCGCCATCTTTGAACCTCATCGCTGCTAATGAACATCTCATTAAGTGCGTAGAGAAATATAGAAATCAAATTATGTTTTTGTTGTCAAGTTGTTAATGTTGTAATTAGTTAATATTAATGATATTATAGATACAATTAATAAAATAAAGACCGGGCGTAAGTGGTTGACATTGGGAGTTAGTTTTTGTATTACTACGCGATGTGATTAGCCCATGTAAGATAGACTCAGCATGCATGGCTATCTTACATGGCCGGATATGAGAGAAAAAGACATCAAAGTCATTCAAGTAATACATATCTGTTTATCATTTCTTGATACATAAATACTTTGTTATTAGTCATGCATATCTGTTTTCCATTCATAGGTATGCAGTATTACATTTGGCTTCTGACCAACAGTAGGAATGTGCTTTGAAATCAGAGTATCAACTGCATCATCTGTGTTATAGTTTGATATATGTAGGTGTTTTATGGTTGTGTCGAGATAAATGGGTAGATTACCTTGAAAATTTGACATGTTTCTTTGTCTATGCTATCACTATTTTATATTTGCTTACATATTTATAGGGCAAAGAAGTAATAGCGATGGTTCAGCCGAAGAAATTTGTCGAATTTTCAGGGCGTTCAGCCAGAGTGATCAAGACAGGAACATGAAATTTTCATATCAAAATATTTACCAAAGATAAACAATCACCATGAAACAATAATACAATAAGAATACATTAACAAACTGACAAAGAAGACAAATAAAACAGGTTTTAACACTATGCCATATAAGTTCGGCTAAAGACAGGAACAAAATTGTAAAACAAAAATATATATGCATGTATACATACAAATAAAATACATTCGCATACCAAAAAAGTAGGCAATATTGACACGTATACATCTACAGAATAAGTTAATATATATTACCCGAATTATACACCTACCGAGAAGCTGAATGGTCAATTTTCAAGTATATCGGCATTCTTCAGATCCTATATCCATACGGCCACCTTCCTTGATAATGATGTAACGAGTCTTCAGGTTGAGGCCATCTGTAACATCGGGCTTGAACACCAGAGATCCACCATCTACTACATTGATTCCTATAAACTCGTCAGTAGAACTCTCATCATAGAGGATCGCCTTGTCTATTGTAACGACTTCATCAGCATCAGCATTCTGAAATAATGTAATAGTTGTGTCAGTGCTTCAGATACTTCAAGTTTTGTAGTAATTACCTAATGAAAGGTTAAAACAAGTAACTTGTCTAGATAACATCAGTTTTTATATAGTACGGGTTCGTTAAATTAACCAAAGGAATTACGTTCATTCTTAATATATTATAGTTTGCATATGTACATTTGGGATTGACAAGTAAAGCATAGCTTTCTTAACCCAGTTAACGCGATGGTGAGAATAAAAAGGAAATTTTACTTTTTATATCGATCTTAATTCATTACTTGTTTATATAAATAAAGATACAACTTGAAAAGGACAGTCCTAATACTGCGCCATTCATTATATATGAGATATCAGTTTCATTTTAAAAGAGTTAACAGGAATTGTAAGTTTCAAAGATATGATTTGCATTGTATGTTTTGAACGTTAACAAATAACGAAAAAGATCAGGAAACAATTGTTAAACCCAAATCTTGAATCTGTCGGTTTATCAATAGCTCAATGTTTATATGACGTCAGAGTTGATACAATAAAAAATTCTTGTGTTTAAGGATCCTGATCCCATTTTACTTTTGCAGTAAACTCTCCTTAATCTCCGTTTGAATATACTTGTAGAATTGGGCCTGGACACTTTCGTCGACCAGGTAACTCCATCAGTTAGAGCAATAGTTAAGGAGTTTATGGTTCTAAACTAGGTCTAACTCTACGGTGTTTTATTTACTCATATCGCTATTGTTGAAAAACACGTGGCACAAAGTGCTTGCTATGGAAATTATCTTATATATCTGAAAGATTGAAAGTCTTAACCCCAAGGTACATGAAACAAACCTTAAGGTACATGTTCCTTATATTTACTAAAAAGGCAAAAGATCAACAACCGCCACTCCGTCATTGGCGCTGTTGCTATATGCAGAATATGTTGATTATAATCATTGCATTGTTATACTATTTAATTTACATATTTAGAAGTCTTCCAAAATGGTTTTCTTGGGCCAGAACATTCATAAAGTAAAAGTTTCGTAAAATGACATTTCTGACTGTATACATACCTCAATGTTTATATTTCAAGTAATACTCACATATTCCTTTCAATGCTTGGAAACCCGTTTTATAAAAGAATCTTGATCTTAACAAATTGCATTTAAGGGATTGTTAAACATAAAGGTCGTCACAGACGCATGGTGTAGAATGATATAATAAATGATATAATTAAAAAGATACATTCAGTGAACAGCATGACCCGAAACCATAGAAGTTCTTATGAAGTGACCGTATCAATATAAAATCACAGAATGTTTTATATGTACCTAGTAAGCGTCGAACGATTGTGATAAAGTGTTAACTATGAGTGTAGGAGGAGAGTCGAGTGGGTCAGTAGAGTTCAGAGTGGTCAGTGGTTCTAATAATTAGATTTGTCAGCCGCAGCTGTACATATCAGTGAGTGTCTGCAGAGAGTTTGTAGTTTTTTGACATAGAGACATATTATTTTGACCTGGAGATCTTATTCAGTTGTCAATTTAAGCTCGGACCGTAAGGGAGAAATGTTGATTGGGAATGGCATGTGTCATTAGAACAAAATGGTGTGTGTTATCGTTTGTGATAGAGTTCAGTGGAGTTTCGAGAGAGGGCGTAACATATGGACTTACTCTGTGTTAATACGTATACTATTTTATAGCTATTGGTGTGTAAATGAACTGTAAATGGAATACTGCATTGTTTCATAATTATGACAACTAAAACAAACCAGTGGCCCAGTCACACTATCAAAACTGTAATTGAGTAACTTTAAAGTAGACAGACCTAATTCAAAACCACAGAACCAAGTATGTAAAAAACTAATAAACTATCAAAACCCCTATGTGGAACCAACTTTAAACCAGAGAAACTTATCCGTAGAAACCTGAAACCAAAGGATCTAGTATGTAGTGACATGAAACCAGATAAATAACACAAGACTTGGATGCCTCGAACTATACAAACTGATATACATTATCTTAAGGTCACGAAGTCAAGAATTGGTCTCCAATAATAATCCTCTGAATATAAAAGAATATCAACTACAACTTTTAAGGTAAATAGTTCCTTTTTACTTCATATGCAACCTTTAACGGACGCACATCTCATTATTTGGTTGATGACCATTGAACTTACCAGTGATGACCATGGCACAAGGTCAGCTTCATCCCATGGACAATCTACACCGTAAGCGATCGAAAACGATGCCGCCACCATCGAGATGGCCAAAAGAAGATGTGACAACATCACCCTCTTGTTATATCTACGTCACCCTCACCGATGTAGTTATCTGTAAATAAAAATGACAATGTAAACCATTGATATTAGATTATAATAAAAGCATCCATCTTTCACTGAAAACAAAGCTCATTTTGCTCATATGTGTGTGTGAAAATGTATGAATGCGGGATATATGTTAATAGAGATGAAGGTATTACTTAAAACAACATATCTACGATGTGAGCATTGCAATAACAATCTTTAATCAATAATGGCAAAATAAAATATGGATCCCTGCACAACAGGTCAAGTGAACTGGAGCACAAACATTAATATACAACGCTATTCCAAAATTTAATCTTGTATAATTAACGACTTGTCAAGGGAAAGGTGGTTAAATCTTAATAGTTCAACACGTCTAATCATTTAGTCAGATGTACCTTTAAGTCTGTCAATTATTCTCACGTATACCATCCACTCAAATGAAGCAGCAGCCAGTTACGTGTATAGAATATATAACTAATTAAGTGAGATAATTTAAAAAAAAATAGTTCTTAAACAAGAATTGTCATTTGATATATTGATAGCGTAGGAACCACCCGAGATCACTTGTAATGGATTATGACCCTTTTCTCAGCGGCTATTAATTTAATGTAGACCATTGAAAATGAAATAAATGAAAAGCTTGACAGAATTTAACAAACGTGCTGAACAAATAAATGCATATCTTCGCGGTATAAATACGTATATACGGCTCATTAATCGACACTTTAAACATTCTGCTTGCCTTTTAATATCCCACAAAACAGACAATAAACAGTGTCTTTTGTTCATGACAGTACACCAGTCTATTTAAGCACATCGCTTAAATGCAATTTCGGTCGTACATGTATTTCTCATGGAAACGGTTTTAATAAGAACTGTTCCCTGAATGTATAAATAATCTGTTTAATCAATTTTCAGTGGACATTTGTTACAAATATAACAAAATCAATGTTTTGTTGTGTTTGAAACCTCAAATTTCACTAGGAAAAAGTAATTTATTTATTATTGAATGTTGTTATCTTGCAGTTGTTATAGTCTTTGTAGCTTGTGAGGTCTATATATATTATTTCCCATGTGATATGCAGTAAAAAAAAAAGTGATTATTAAATATCGAAACCATTCTTCAGATGTAGAATCTCCAAAACCTACATGTTCATGAATATGAACGACTTACATCACGATACCACAACCCAATTTGGTTCACGGTCAAGAAATAGTTCAAATTGTATCTCCTATTTTTAAAATAAATTTAAGCATATTCCTCTAACAGAATTACAAAGGAGATATTTTTCAGTATTTCTACAGAATAGTTTTTTTTTCAGGAACATTTTATGACCGGATAATAACTCACGACCTTCATCGGCAGAGTCCGTATTCGCCAAGTGTTGGAACCCGATGGTATCAGAAACCTTACCTGAGTTAAGCCTCAGTGTGACAAAAAATGTGCCGTCGTAGACGTTATTTCTTTCGCCGTCTTGTTAAATTCGCCCTCAGACCGAAAGGCGAAAGGGGCGACTGTTTAATAGCGGCGAAAGTTTCCCGGTATACAGTATATACACATGTAGTTAAGTAGGTTAGTTTTTGTTGTATTTGGCACATCAACTAGTATATATAATAACAAATGTTATAGACTGTGATTCGGTGTACCAATTTGGGTACTACTTATGGCCAGAAAACGGAATCTCAATGCGAGTTTAACGTTTAATTTTCAAAAACAATCAAAACTTTATTTTGAAAATGAACCACCATGGGTAGTCTTTGTAAAGAATAAAGTAACCTTCCAGATACAAAATCTGATGCTTTCAGTATCACAAATGAAAAACTGTCAAAATTGTTCCAATTGTTGTAGCATGACGTTATAACAATATTCTTCATATACAAACAACATAATATAAAATACATCTAAAACCAAATAAGGTTAATGTATTTCGATGTTATCCTCGATAAACAATACAATGTCATAGTTTGGTTTTGTATTGTTTAACGTCCTATTAACGCTTTGGTCATTTAAGGACGGACAATGTTATAAGAGATCTGTTTTGTTATGGTTAGGTCACATCTGTATCATGGTTGGATACAAGTAGTTTCTTTGTGGGGTTAGTTTAAGAAAGTAACAGTCCACGAGCGTGTTCCGTTTCTACAATGCCTGTTTATTGTAGTATGGCGATGTCTTGACTGAAAGCGGCCTCAGTTTCCTTATATTATGTGGCATTGTAAGATAAGGTGTCGTGAGGTGGTACCGTTCAGCACGTTTCACCGAATCATTTGTTAAAACATGATTTGCTTTGCATCGCTGTTTTTGATTAAATTTAATTAAGGTTGTTCAACTGTCGTAACATAATATTGAATATTTAGACTAAGCTTTCCTCAATGATTCGTAAGATAGAATTAGAATTTTTGTTTGTTTTTCATAACAAATATTTTTACTGATTGATTTTTCTTAGATATATTTAGTGGGAAAACACAACAGATGCATGGTCGTTTTCTTCTAATAGCAATAATAGAATAGTACTACAATTTTAAACACTTATCTTTTCGACTTATTCATGACCACAGTAATTTTAAACAGTGTAAAGTCCTTTAACCAAATCCAGGAATTTAATCCACCAAGAGACTCAGTTCTGATAGCAAAAACCTTACAAATCTTTGATGCGCTGGTGAAACGTAAGTCATTTTGCGTAAAGTGTTTATCCCTACTTATTGCCATAAAGACGCAACTAGTGGTTGATGCCCTGAAAGTTAAATGTTTGCAGTATATATATATATATATATATGCGATTTTATATGCTACCGTTTTAACATGGTATATAACGGACAAATTGAGACGTAACAAGAACGGCATAGACGAACAATCAGGTAGTGGGTTAAAGCAGGCCTTTTCCTTTTCCCGAACATGCACAGATAAAATATCTTCTCATGTCAATCAAATGTTACCAATAACTTTTGCCCTTGTTATTTTTTGCATAAAAAAACGTTTCGTTCATGTTTTATAATCCCTATGATACATGTAAATTAGTTTGCATTAGATACAGTATAAAAAAGATTAATAACACTGTAACATATAGCTGCTTTGTCCTTCTAGGATTTATCGATGTTAAAATAATGCGAAATCTAAATTTGCTAACCAACTGATGAAAAAGAGGTGCAGATAAGGAAATCCACTTATTTATGAATTTCAAAATTTAGAAAAATACTGACTAATTTCAATTTGAATAACCTTACAGTGTTCATAGGATGAACCTTGCCACTACTCAAAAGAATGATGTAATATGCAAGAAAATCTGCTTAAACTTAACTAATCATGTAACTAAAATAGCATGGACAAATTAAAAGAATATTGCTTGAACTGATAGAAGTAACAAAATGTGCTAACACCTAGCTACCAAAGTACTCACAGTCTGAGACTTATCGTGTCTTCTATCTGTACCCTACCAGTCGTAGATCATCACTCTAGGGTGGCAGGGTCATTTTTTATAGCAAACTTGCGTGACGTGTGTCGAATCATAGTATAGCTTTGTGAGAAATAAATGCTATATTCTTAGATTTTTAAATATATAACAAATCACAGAAACACTGGTGAAGCACAATACACCAATGTTAAGAAAGCGAACAGAAGTCGGATATTTGGTACATATGTGATTGACAGGTATATCAATCAGAAATTGGAGCATATTTAGGTTTGCTCATTAATATATTAGGATTTGCATCGAAAGTACAAAGATTGCTAGATATAATGTTACATTTAATGTTCTATACACTGAATGTGATTGCAAAATTTAAAAAAAATAACTCTTTTTCATAAAAAATATCAAATCATAATTCAATATGTAAAATGACAAGTTTTCTGGACACCTGGTTTGCGTTTTAATATGCGTGACATGCTTAGCATATGCGTCAGCCTTATTATATCCCTGTCATCCGAGCCGAGACTCAATCGATTGCGTGACGTATAAATAAATGTTATTAAAATACTGCTGATTCTGCTATATATTTAAAATGTTGACAAAATTTATCAAATTGTTACTTAGACAAGTTGTCTTACATTATGCAATAAAAAAAAACAACGTTGAATCGCTTTGAAAATGTTCGATACTCCTTTTATAACCATCAATGTCTACATCAACATCAACACAGTTATATTATAATTAAAACAACTTCTGATATATGGGTGATTTGGTGTTGAAGTGGATAGCCAATTCGCCTTTCACAAAGGTAAATGGTGCTCATTGGTGCAGTTGATAGCAAACTTACCTTTCACCAAGTCGGCCGGGGTTCGATTCCCCGAACGGACGTATGTGGTCAACTGCCCGACCATATGGGATTTGCTCCGGGTACTCCGGTTTCCTCCCACAGAAAGACCCTCTGCGCGCTAACTTCTGGGCCAAGTTGAATAACTCGTTTCATATTTTGTGTTAAATACATAAAGTTTATGGATGTAAATAGGTAAGGGGCCAGATACCAGACTATTCGGGATTTCTCCGGGTAAGTCGGTTTCCACCTACATTTACAACCTCCTAGGCGCTACCATCTGGGCAGATATGCACTGAAATAAGATGTCTCGTGATTGACGTTCGTAAAGGTTGCTTAAGAAAGTTTGGCTTCTGTATAAAACTGCATCCGTTTGCAGATTTCATTGTCTCTCTTTTTTGTTTATAATAAGGTACATGTATACCGGGAACCACCTAAATTGTCACAACATTTAAACACATATGCCATTAGCATATAATGCGATAATGAAAACTTAAAGTGAATATAATATTAAAAATCACTATGAGAGAACGATATAAAACGTCATATTTTCCAAGAGCATCTTACAAAACTAACACTTTCTGTGAATTACTAAAATTAAAAGTGACTGCAACCATTATTGTATGATATCTAAAAAAATAAAGAACATAAACAGTGCGATTTTTATCTAATTCATATATTAACGATCGTAACCCTTATGCTGCGCATGACATCGCACGACAAGGCCCCAACAAACATTAACAGAACGAATTACTACGCTATATTGGGAAAACTGATATATCATAACACAATAGAATCATTTCCTACAAGCAAAAATTAACAGAAAAGCGTAAAAGTAAGTATCTTACCCAAGACATGTGTTTGTTTTCTTTGCGATGAATGTAAATGACCTTGTCAAGTGACGAACCTTATGACCAATTCGGCTTTCTTCGTAATAAACCGAGCATGATCGTGTTAGAAACAACAGTCAAGGTAAACAATGTTTCTACCCGGAAAAATTGTACAAAAACAGCAAAGTTGACGGTATCGGGGCGTGTATCGCTTTATCATGGATAAATTTAATATTCATAGGTCGAATTCCCCATTTCCTGAGGGCAAAATCTAAGGTAACAGTCGCTTTAAGTTTATTTATAACAAAGGTGACATTATCAAATTTTCTGACATAAAGACTAAAAATGAAAATGAACGACACACTGTATAAGACTTAAGCGTTTTACTGTCCATACAGACATAATCAATTTCTCACGCTTTAAAACAACAAAAAGTGTCCTTATAACAAATTTACTTTAAATCTAGATTTAATTATTTGTACAGGACAAATGGAAGTGTATACATGTAAAAACTCCATGGACCATAATTCAAAATGTATTGCGTTTCGCATACATCAATTTAAAAAATAAAAAAGCTGTGTTAGCACATTGACGATCCCTATATAATGTAGGGTTTATTTAAGATAAACGGTGAATTTATCCAGAAAACAATCTTTTACGCCTGATTAAAGCATAAAGAGCACTATGAGTTATCTGATAAAGTTGTATCTATAGGAAAATAGTGCATAGGCGACAGTGCATGCCCGGGGTATTGTCGGGGAAGTCTATGTCTATTTGAAATATTATTAAGATACTGCTTGTCATTAACTTGACACTCATTGATCAATACCTTTCAAGCATGAATACTTTATTATATTAAACTTGTCGTTTGCTTACTAGTCCAATACATACCTTTTTCAAATGCTATAGATGTGCAAACGAAAAAGGAATTGTATTTCACTCATTCACTAATAAGATTGATAATATCACTAGATTTATATACCATTACTAAGTGCTATATTAATCTTTGTATTGAATTAAATGAATGTGTCCTCTCTAGATTCTTGGCCTGAAAGACCTCAACAAATTATCTGGCACTATACTGTAGATTATCATATTTTTTTATTTGATTGTATTTTTCTCAATATTGTGGTCACTAGCATCATAAATTAATTTAAAAAGGTCCGAAACAGCTGTCTGATGCAGTGTTATTTGCTTTTGAAATACTGTATCTATAACTAAGCTGTATATGTGCAATCACATGTGCGTGTCTGTCGTTCATCTTTCAAGATATGCGAGTGGATTTCTTCGTTTCCAAGATTCGTTGTCGTAATCTTAATGATCACATTATCTCATCTGAGCAGTGGCATGGATCATAATGTGCACACTATGCTTATAATAAAATCGCAGTCAACCAAATCTCCTGTAATTTTAGGAATCTGTGTAATTAAGAGGCTGACGTACATCCCTTTCTGTTTCAGCTGGAGATAAGACCAATTTTGATTTCCACCATTATGACCCCTAGCATCACCAATAGGTCCGAGAGGGACAAAACAGCTGTATAACTGAGCGTGAGTTATCATTGACACATTGTATTTATTGCCACATTTGATATTTACAATCTCATGTCTGTGTCTTACATTCATCTAAAATAAAAGGACTTCAATGCCTAAACCTTATCTGTCTAGTCAATATCTTATTACAATCAAATGAACTGGGAATAGATATCATGGATATCATAGATTCAATTCCTAACTTACATTTAAACCAGTTGAAGAAATGAATTAAAAGACAAGTACCACACTCGGACACATAAAAAGTGCTGTATGCTTGGTAATTAAATAGATATGTGGTCTTTCTAAAAATTAATGGATGTCGTCTGCTGGGTAAGAGAAAAAAAACCTAGCAGGATTGCCTGTCATCTGCTTAGCATTCCTATGTGAATAACACATTCGGGGAAAAGAACAGAGAGTACCATTTCAACATCGAAAAAAATATGGCAAAATATAAACAAGTGTAATATATACATTGTTACCCATGAAAACGTACAATGAGAACATAACAATTTGTTCCGAAAAGGTCAGTGTCTTCTGCTTCATCAACGACACCCACCATATCAAACCTGTTATACTAGCATTAATGCATGTCGTCTTCTAGGTGACTACAGATACACACCACCCATGTTTGAGTTGTCTTCCCTTTACTTCGTATTCATATATCAACACAGTCAAAGTGTACCGAAGTGTCAATGATACCGTGGCATCGATAAAACTAGGGAAGTATATGAACAAAAGAAGGATTTACATGGAAGACACCTGCAAAAGTACAAGGAGAATAATAAGACGATGTGTTCCGAAACGGTAAGCTTATCCTGCTTCAATAGCTAATGCACCCCTAGTACACTAGTACACTATAACATATAAATCGAACATGATAAACACATTAGCTCAGGTCATCTGCTCGAGTGTGAAACGCGTTCAATATTCATTCAACTTATGCAACAGAAGAGTTAAAAATTACGAAGGAATAGGGGATATGAGTAGCCTAAGGGCAAGAATTTTACATACAGCCTATGTAATAAAACTGTGTTAATAATTTTTACCATTAAGGCTGAAAACAGACAATGACACCATTTCGTTTATTCTTCTGAGAAAATTATTCTTGTGATGAAACAGTTAATTTTACAGAGATGAATAAGAGGTATGCATTCTAATTTAGTGAAATGGGGTCATTTTCGCGTCGAATTTAAGGATTTTATCGTAAAAAATAGTTAATATAGTAGTGCATATAGTGTATCTGAATTATAAAGATAAAGGAATAATCAACGTTTGTTCATGTACTATCTCGTGATATTTATGATGATTGTGCGAAAATCTTCAAAAATAATGATTATCAAAGGCTGCTTCTGTCTCCGAAATTCTTAAAATTCCGAACTCCCGATTTTGATAATTTGGAGAATGAGTGGTTCCAGGGAAAGTGATTGTCCCGAGGCCAGTTTGCAGAAGTATGAGTGCAAATTTTATTTTGCAAGCAGAACTTTCCATAGACATTAAATTTGTCTCTTTATATGCCAAGTGATCGTTTATATTGTTAAAGGATGCTTGCAACACACACGACATTACACCCCTATATAATTTGATAATAAACAGAGTTTGTCAGAGGTGTATTTTATTGCACTATACAGCTGTTTTGTCTTTCTCGGGCCTAAAATCTAGAGAAACTGTTCCAACAGAAGGAGTGGTATGCGAAATCCCTTGATTTCCCGAAATTTTAATATAAGAAGAGTGTGATTTATTTAAAATTAATTACTAGTAAAGTGTGTATGTCATGACCCGTGCTACTATTTCAAAAGAAAAACAAATGAAAAAAAAATTAAATACAAAATAGCTGTGGATTCCAGGAGTAGAGCTTGAACCCTCACTCCTTGTGATATTTGTGTATCCATCTCGTCATTATCAGGAATGGCATTTTTGTTTTATACGATGAAATGTAGAAAGATTTTCCGAGCTATGAATCAGTATCAGTGTTTTGTTTGCCTCTTGGGTTTGGATGAACCCCGCGAAAATTCTGGTGACAATAGGAAATGTATCTCTTCATGACTAGTTATTAATTGTATATATGATTTAAATGATTTGGATCCTTCCAGTGCTAAAGAGCTAAATTCAAAAGTACATGGATGGACCTAAGACCAATCTAAGTGGCATTGGTGTTTTTGCCTCACAATATCCAATAGGTGTATATTATATATAGAAATTCCCCAAACGAGTGACGGTACGTTATTATGTTTATCTATCTAAGGTAAGTTAATTTGCAAATTGGAGAAAGATCCAGGCAAATTAAGTTAAGAAAGTGAATTAAACATCACCTCCGACAAAGTTCGATATTATAATTTGAAGAAAAATATGTTTCTCTTGGAAATGCAGTAGTGTAACCCACAAGTAGTTTTCCAAAATGTTAACAAACTCCTAGCAGGATTATCAAATGAGCCGAAATGTAGGAAAATATGTAGTGGCTGGGGAGAGTTAGGTTTATAAGGAGATCAAAAGTGTTTCTATGTCTTGGTAAGACTTTTCTGTTTTCGTCTTGGGACGGTAAGCTAAAAACTAAAACAATAAGTGGTACACTAGGAAGAAAAAACATGAAGTAAAGTAATATTAAATTGTCACTCTGCTTGCAAAGGGTAAAGGGACTCAGTGCTACAACGTATGCTACTCTTAAAAGAATATGGAAGGTCGTTATTGTGAATTCTCAGAAATACCGTAGTCTTTACTCAAGGTTTATTACGATAAAACAAACTGCAGCATTGATATTGAAACCTTTATTACTGTACATTTAAGCCATTTTGTTAACACCGATATATAAAGCCAATATTTTGCAATAGCTATGTCGATGAATGTATATTTCTTGTTCATAAATAACATGCCAACTCAAAATGCAGACTTGAAGGCAGCTCACACCGTGGAAATATTTGTAAGCAACAGTGTTACAAAGTT
>JAULCA010122740.1:0-15675 GCA_032360845.1 Crassadoma gigantea | reverse complement strand
CCCTCCAGCTCCTTAATGCAAATGTTCATTAATGTCATCCCCAACATGTCATCCCCAACTATATACATTAAATCCAATTAGCACAGTCACAATTCAGCATAATAAGCACTAAAATTTGGACAATGCCATAATTATGTACGTTTACAGTATATTGGAGCCTGCATTGGGTTAGCCACGGACTAGCGGTAGGCTAAGGAGATTTAACTGTACATGTTTAACAGTGATATGGCTTTCAAATCATCTTAACGTTACCATTACACACTAACATTTATACACATATTCAATCATTATGAGAAAAGTAATAATTTTCAATATATTTTTGAAAACATTTACGCATCCATTGCCAATGTTATGTGCAACTATACAAACATTTTAACAAATACATTTATTAGCAACTTCAATGGTTATGACCTAATGCCCATATCATCATTCTACGAATTGATTCCTGTATACAACGTCAACATAACAGAAATTAGTTAAGATAGATATCAATCAACATGAGAGTTACACACAGTGGTAGTGGAATAATGACCGTCTCTGATGTCGACTGAATGACGGTATTCCATTTCTTATTTACCTTAAATAGTTCTTATTATTGAATGTCCACACACAATCCAAATTTGCAGATTATATCTCATTTCTTTCAAATGATACACGATAGTGTTCGTTGAACGATAGCAGATGGTTACCTGTCTAAAGAACTACGTAGTTTTTTTGGTGCTTTTTAAATCATTATGTACGTCATCCAATGAGTAAATATCCAACAATAAACAACCTAGTACGTTATATCGTAACGCTGTTTCTGAGGAAATCCCAGAAAAATATTATTTTAGCCACTCAAAACAGTTGTTACCTAATTCTTAACTTTTCAGCACGTGTCATCCTGCACACATCTTGCAAAAAAGTGGATTTTATAAATGAATCCATCAATGAAAACATTTTCAGACAGACTAATATATTTACAAAATTTCACTTTACATATTAAAACTGAACGTGTCCAGTCCAGTAAAGTTGACTCCAGGGGGTGAATCGGCTAACATGAACTGTATTTACCTTCAATTCGTCTTTATTAGTGTTGATCTATCAAATTATTTATACTTCATCAATAACCTGGAATCCTTGTGATGCCCAAATTGGTTCATTGCTAGTGTCCAGCTCGCTAGGTTCGTCTTCGGTCGTCACTTTATCCATTTCCTCGTCTGTTTTGTCCATCGGTGGTTCTTGTTGTTCATTCAATTCGTCCTCTTCCCCCATCGTTGACTCATATTGGACAGTAGCTTCTTCCTCTGTGTCAATCGCGGACTCGAGCAGAATGTTTTCATTTACCGATGATTCTGGCAAAGATTTGACGTCTGCAGATTCCTGACTAACACTTTCAAAGTCCAATTCCAGTAAACTTTCATCTGCAGTATCTACGTCTTCAGAATCACCGTCCTGTGATAACGGGGCATCACTTACGTCACTGAAATCATTTGCCGTATCCTTTTTAGCAGCTTCTATTCTTTCCTGCTCGTAATTGCTTTCAGTAACTTCGGATACACTGTTCATTACGTCATCCGCAACTTCGTCAGACTCTCGAGGAATATCGTGACTGCTAATGTTATTTTCCGCAGCGGTCACCATTGTACTGATATCCATTTCCTCATGTGCTGCTACTGTCGGTTTTTGAACATGGCAATCGTCATTTTCCGTCTTCACAACATAGTTATCATACTGCTCTGTACTGTCATCGTACTCGTTATCCTCATTTTCTTTCTTTACTTGATACTCGTTCTCCATCAAAGAAACACCAAGATTACTTGCTACTTCAGAAAACCGATCGTCGGACAGGTTGTCAAGATCAACAACAGATACATTAGCTTCAAGCAAGATTTTTTCATAATCCGATGCGCCCAATGACAAGAAGTCTACAAGCTTTATCGTTGGATCCATTCGCACAAGTGTCACAGAGTCTAACTGCAGAGTGTCATCAATTAAACAGCTACTACCTGATTCCCTGGATACTTCCATGGGTTTATCCGGATGGGCATATGCTACGTGGGTCTTAACCTTTCCTTGCGTGTATTGGGAGAAGTCGCAATATGGGCAGCTGAAAGGTCGTGTAGCAAGATGTTTCTCCATGTGCGTATTGAAGTCCTTGTCACCAGCTGCTAAGTATGAGCAATACCCACACTTTAGACGAGACTCCAGTTGTGTACCGGCCGTCAACCATTTGAAACCCCCATGGGCGGCCAGGTGCTGTCTGTAGTGGTAGAGGCTCTCGCTTGAGTAGCTGCAGAGGTGGCAGGAATACTGGATTATCCCCGTCTCCTCTTTAACGTTATCTGTAAAAATAAGTCAGCAGAAATTATTATTTATGAATAAAAGAATGTTTTTGATCATATGATAAACTTGTTAAAATAGACATTCTAACCGTCTTTCCGGTCATAATGGTGGCTATATTGAGAATTATGGAAAAATGACCAAATTTTTCATGCTCCTGCATTCAGTAACATTATTCGTCTAATAATGAATTTCTTCTCATTATTACATAAATTGTAAACTCTCGATGTTCTACACAGTGCGCGCATACTAGTCGTCCTATCGAGACATTTAATCGGACAAAAGAGTAATGAAGCATAAATTTACTTTTAAATACAAAGCCTTAAAAGATCTCAAAAGGGTTGAAACGGACGATTAAATTGACTTATTACTGGTAAATCTGAACTGCTAGGTTTGTTTTCGTTCAATGATTCAACTATCATTGCAGACCTAGAATTTACCCAACATTTGAATTATAATGCACACATTTTGGTCTTTGTTATGGAAAGTAGAAGTTACACCGCTAGACCTTGGTAAGTACTGTGAAACAAAATATATTCGTTGGCCCTCAACTTCGTGTTTCCCCCGAAAAAACACAATTCCAGGATTACTAGTTCCCAGGAAAGTTCATACGAAAATAAGTTTATGTCAAATATGTAATTATTTCTCAAACATATGAGTAAGTGGATGAAAAGTACCAACGGAATCAATTAAAAAAGCACGAACAGTTCATACTTAAACTTTAACTATATTGCTTTAAGAATAACCAATAAAGCGAGTTTGTTTCAGTAGTTTGATTTGCCATCAAAGAAAACAACGACATGCCTTAACTCGAGGCGAGTTAGAAAACATAAGTCACTTATAATGACTTCTGGACATGGGAATTTTATTAGAAGCCCCTAAATTCTCGATAATAATCAGATGAATTACAGCCTTATGTTCAAAGTCATTTACACAGTTAGCCATTATGACATAAATTCACATCCTTCTTTATTCATATAGAAAAAATAATGTTGTACACATTTTTCATGATTTCCCATTTATCAGCTGGTTGCAACAATAAGAAAATGTTATGGTTACAACATTTCTTTAGGCTGACAGGTAAATTTTGTCCCAGGCATTTTTCAATGATGACCTATTTTCAAAGACACCTTAATTTCAAGACATGTTTGACTGCAAGAAATTAAAGGCCTTTCTAGTCCAAACTATTTTCAAGACAGGCTTATCATCGAGAGTTTAGGGTCTTCCTCTGCACAAGAAAGAGCATGGTTGACAATCTAATTTATGAGCGACATACCTGAAGTGCTTTCTGTGTAAGTCTCTTCTTCTTCAGAGTCGTCGGTGTTGTTGGAATTATGTATCTTTCTGCGTTTTTCTGCTGGCTCCGAGATATCTGCAGACGTGACCGTCGACGAAGCTGTCGCATTAGTCGACCCTCCTTTATTTTGCCTCTCATCAATCACATACACAGGTTTGCCTGGATGCTGCTTCCTTATGTGAGTCGTCACTCTACTCCTGTAATTGTGATTACAAGCAACATATCATTTTGCTAACAAAAGTACATAAGAACAAAAACAAGCAATTCAAAGGAACCACCATTTTGAAAAAAAGACCATCGGTATTAGAACAAACAAGTACCATAACTCTGTACTATACATTGGGTTATGATACTCGATTAAGTATGCTACATTCCGTCATCTCATGAGATACTCACTTCCAAACCTTGGCGACTAAATATAACGAATGCTAGAGAAATACTACGGACACTTTTGCTCAATGACCGACTGACTAACACTGTAGCTTTAAGTTAATTGAACCAAAACTGATCGCTATAAGGAGACAGTAAAATGCATTGTTATTTACTCATTTAACTTAAGTTTCAACTGAATGAGTTTTTTAATCCGAAACCTATTACGGATGCTTATCATAAAATCATCGGAACATATCGACAGAGCGATTACATACCTTGGGTAACCATGGTTCGAACAGTAGGGACATCTGTAGATGGAGTCCATATGATGATACACGTGGGAAATCATTGTGTTCTGCATGAAGGTATTGTATGGGCAGAGCAGGCAGGTAAAACCGGGCCTCCCAGCCTTGTTGTTGAATGTTGGCTTGTACATCTTGCTAGGAATATAATCCTCTGTTGCAACATTTTTCATGTTTGCTAAACTTGGATAGTTCTTTTTGATTATTTGTGTCGGTATTGATTTGATAGGTGACAAACTTTCTTTTGCCAATCTAGCTGCATGAGACTTCTGGTACGAGAGTTTTACCGGTGAGTTCGAGTCCAGCAACATCTCGATCTCCTGTTCCTGGGCTGCATTTCGTTTGAATAAAATCTTCATAGGTTTGCCTATGTGTTGTTTTTCGATGTGACGCCGTACTCCGTCGTTTTTCTTGGTTTGATAACCACAATGCCCACACTTGTAAGGCTTGTATTCAAAATGACAGTACAGATGTTGCCGGACTGACGATCGCTTTCCTATATAATCACATTTGGCACACGTGTATCTTTCTGATGGCCTCTTCTCGGCGTCAGGTATGCCCTTTTTGGTCCTTAAGTAAAACTTCAATGGCATGTTAGGATGGCTATCCCATGTATGTTGCTGTATTTTCGACACGAACAGGGTTCTGAAGATGGTACAGTGTTTGCACACCATGAGCATCCCAGTGTGTTCCGATTCCATATGATTTTGGAATATTCTTGCGTTTGAAGCTTTCAAATTGCAAGCTGTACAAAACACAACCTGGGATTGTTCACTGTTCTGTTTTGAGCAGTCTTCGTCTCCTTTAGAAAAAGTTTTGGTAGTGCTCGAAGTACTTGTCGCGCTATTGCTGGTATCGTCAAACGTGGAAATATCAGCTTCTGGTTTTTTCTCATAGCCCCCAACTTTGATTGGGATGTGGTATTTCCGAATCTTGGCTGTGTTTGGGCATATGGTAATTTGAACATTTTTGTTCAAATGCTTTTCACTTAGATGAAACTCTACTGCTTTTCTATCTATGTTTTTCAATTTACATCCAGAACATCCATATAGAGTTTTCGTACAAGTTCCTCTTTTCAGATGCCTGTACGCATTTGAAACGGAATGACTTTTGTTGCCACATTCCAGACATTTCCAGAAGTATCTTATTTCCACACGAGCCTTTGTTTTGAAATTATTCTCCAAATTATCATCCATTTCTAAAGCATCGTCCTCTTTTTCGTCTGGAGATATTGTCGATGTTTCAACTGCTGGCATTGTCAGTGCCGAGAAAGGTTTGCGCCTGTATTTCAGGTCGCTTGAAATCGGTGAATACCACTGTGAAGGATCTAATCTTTTCACAACAACAGGTTTTCCAATATGTCTCCTTCTCATATGTCTTTTAGTGTTACATTCATTGTTTGAACGATAATCACAATACGAACAACCGAATGGACGTGCATTACTGTGCTTTTTTACATGCCGCATGAGCGCCCGTTTGATCGGATTGCTGAATCCACATTCTTTGCACATATAGCGGTTTCCTATTCGTTTAATCAAAATGGACAAGTTGTTGGAAGACAAAATTGGCGATTTTAACTTTGAATATTGGTTTTCGGCGGTTGACGTTAAATCATTTACCCGAGACGATGTCTGTTCCTGGTCTGCACTATTTGATTGTACACTCTTTACTGAAGCACTTTCAATACTCTCTTTAGATTCCTGTTTCTTAAATGTTGGAATGGTGTACTTCCTCATTTTGGCTTCCCTTTTCAGGGTAACAATTCTGGACGTTTCACTTCCTGGATGCTTTGTTTCGATGTGAAGTTTGACAGTACCTGGCTCCAAATCTTTGAACTTGCATGTGGAACACCCTAACATCGGTTGGGAACATTCCTTTGAAAAATGTTTTTGTATCGACCAAATGCTCTTGAACTTGGTATCGCAGACAAGACATTTAAAGACATGCCTATATTCGGGAGTGTTGTCTTGATCAGCTTCACTTTCAGCTGATCTTTGACTTTCAAGTGCTATGGGTGGTTGTTTTGGCTGGGTTGGTAATTTTGGAGCCTTCGGTA
This sequence comes from Crassadoma gigantea, assembly GCA_032360845.1. Classification (NCBI taxonomy): domain Eukaryota; kingdom Metazoa; phylum Mollusca; class Bivalvia; order Pectinida; family Pectinidae; genus Crassadoma; species Crassadoma gigantea. The sequence continues at coordinate 9,326 of JAULCA010122740.1, read as the reverse complement.
CTGGTTGGGTCACAGAACTTTTTTCAGGCTTGAGGGTAAGACTAGTATCAAAATCGGCAGGAGGCTCATCCATGGTAGGTTGGCCTTGTTTTCCCGGGTGGTGAGTCCTTATATGTTTAAGACAATCATGTCGCCAGTGTGAGCGGTATGGACAAAAAGGGCATCCAAACCTTCGGAATCCTGAATGAATGGTCAAGTGATTAAGCACGGTAGCCCGCGATGTACTAGTATAACTACAAATTTTGCATTTGTAAATATCTCCCATTCTCTGTATGTTCGGATTGTCTTCTGTAGGTGGTTTATATAAAGATGATTTCTGTACGGGCTTATTAACTATACCAATCTTCGGTTTGCTGGTGGTCGATTTCTTCGCTGTCGAGGCAGATTTCTTCTTCACAATGTCATATGATGGCGATGTTTTGATGGTTAAAGGAGGTATTTTCACTTTGAAAGGTGAACGGAACGGGGTTTCAGAAGACCGAACATTATCTCCAGAGTCATCTTCTCTACCGTCTGTCTTGGAATTTCCACTTTCCCCTTCTTGCATTTTTATGAAGTACTCTTCCTCCTTGATGCTATGAATAGCCTTGTTGATCTTACTTTCCAGGTCAGTAATGTCCATCTGGACATGCTGTATAGGTTTGCGATGGATCTTTTGTATATGAACTACCATGGATGGAGATTCCAGTGTTCCATGGCTACAGTACGCACATTTGTAGAACGAAACATCCATGTGCTGAAGTATATGTTTGTGCAGAACATATCGTCCAGAAAATGTGTCTTGACACAGTTTACATGTGAATTCGGAATTGGACTCCTCTTGAATGAAGCACGGCCTCAATTTCAAATGGAGCAGATCTCCTCCCAGGAAATACAATGGAGTTTTCGCTTTGGGTTTCTGCACTTCCTCTTCAACTAGGCTACCATCCTCTGCTAATGTGGGTTTCTTGTCTTCCATATGAGGACTAGGTGTATGCTCACTTTCAGGGTCCGGTGATGATGAATCGGAATATGGCTCAAACAAGTGTGGTGTGGTAGTCTTCTTGCCGATAGCAACTTTTAGCAATTCTCTTTGCTCTTTGGGTGGTGACTTCGAAAGCGTCTCGTATGTGGGACACAATGCAGGATGGGTCTTCAGGTGCCGAAGTATTTCTATTCTCCTCGTTGTGCTAAACGAACACTCTGTACACTCTACTGGCGATTTGAATACGTTTCCACTCGGCACTATAAACGTTTTCTGTATTCCTTGGTTGGGATGTTGAGAGTTCTTGTGACGAAGTAATTCTGCAGCGTCACCACAACTGTATGAACAAATGTCACAATGGTGGGAATAAATTGACATGTCAGAAACGTCAACGTCGTCAGGATCGTCCATTTCGTCCGGAGATTCTGGCCATTCCTGTCCATGTGGTGGAAAATATTCGCCAGCCGCAGAAATAATATCCACTCTACGTTTCACTCTAATGATTTTCCCAGGATGCTTGTCTTCACAATGCCTGCTCACAAATGCTTTATATGTTGATGAATATGCACAGTACTGGCATTTGAATACCATGACCTCCAGATCTGCATCAAGTACATGCAAAGACATATGTGCCTTTAGTGCCGGTAAACGTGAACAATATTTCCCGCATAGCTTACAGCAGAATCTCTTCCTCGAGCCAGGATTTACTGAAACCAAGTCCTCCTCATTAATGTGATCACCGTATGAACTTTTAACATCAGGTGACTTCTTTGTTTGAGGATTTGGTATGGAAGTTGAAGATGTTGTAGAGTAAGAGGTCCCCTGTGCGTCAACGTGTGTTGTCACATCATTATCCTCATCGTCGTTGTGTCCAAGTTCATGCTGTCTGAAAACTTGTTGATCCCGGGTTCCGAACATGCATTTGCCACAGAAAAAAGCTGAAACCGACACTTTCAGAACTTTGGTTATGAAATTGATTCCTTTTGTTATCTCGCAGTTGTGTGATTTACCCATGTGTGTACTGAGAAATTCCTTTACATTTGTCTTGAATGCACATAATGTGCAGAAGTAAACCTTCACCTTATGTTGTCCTTCGTGCAGGTTCATATGACACGACAGCTTGCTAAGTTTGTCCATGGCTGCAGGACAGCAAGGGCAGGAGAAACGCCGTTTTCTTTCATCTTTGCCTTTTTTATGAAGAAACAGATGCTTACGCAGCAAACCTCTTCCTGACGCGAGATATGAGCACTCAGGGCAGCGAATTATCTCAGCACTTAGAGACTTTAACTTTGACTTATTAAGTGCCATTACTTTCACAGCATCACGCATATCGCCTTCAGCAGCAATTTTTGTGAGTGACCCTTTTGCTTTAGACAAGTCCGACTGTCGGAAGTGATCAGGGTGTTCATTATCCACCTCCATGTCATCACAAGAGTAATTTTGCTCTGGAGAATCTGCATATACACCATCATCATCTTCATCATTTGCCGAGTCCATGTACACAGATGGCCATGGCTGAACGTCAGTTGGTTTGTCGGGGATTCCCGGAACAGGAACTGCAAACTCGTTATTGTCTCTCTCCTGACAGACAAGCTGGCTTGCTACGGTAATTTGACGAGGTTTCCCTGGATGAACTTCAATTATATGAGCAATAATTGTCTTTCTGTTACTATCTTTAGCAGTGCAATGTGGACAGGTGACGAATTTCAGTATGTTTGCCTGTATGTGAGTAATGAGGTCTTCGGCAGAAGGGAACAACATTTTACATGATCGACATTTGAACTGCTTTGTATTTGGGTGAAACTTTTTCCAATGATCCCGAAACAAATCGACCACATTGGTTCCATACAGACAAGCTGGATGACTACACGTGTAGAGAATGAATGAAGACGCTTTTGAGTGTGTAAGCATGTGTCGTAAATGACAATCTTCAGTTAGGCTTCTGTGTCCACAATGTGCACATTTATATTCCTCAGCATCCGAGTGCCAACACATTAAATGCTCCCTATACTCGCCAGATGTTATGCAAGCAAAGCGACAATCAGTGAAGCCACATACGTAGAAACTTCCATTACAGGAAAATTTAGGAGTATCCGGTTCAGCAGTTTTTTTTGTGGTTGACTCTCCAGGTGAAGTGGTTCCTTTGCTACTGTCTGCTAAAGCTGGTGTTGTTTCAGTACTTGACGCTTCTGTAAATACACCAGAACTGGATGTTACCGTAGGGGATTTGCTTCCACTGCGATTTGAAATTTCAACAGAAGAATCCTGTTTTTGCTGGTCGGAAGAATGCGGGTCTCCTTTACTGTTCTTTTTGTTTTCATACGTCTGTTCAATAACATTGTTTATAGATCCTTGTAGTTTTTCGAATATATTTCCAGAATCTCGTTTTTTCGTAGTGGACGTTGAATTAACTTCTTCCATTATTTCTTCTGATAACACAGCAGATTCCAACTCCTTCTCAGGACCTACATCTTCCTGCGTTTTTGACGACTCACTTAGACTGTATGTTGATGCTATCTTTATCTGCATACCACTGTCTTCCTCAACATTATTTGTTTTTTCTTGGTTCAAAGACCCTTCCATATGAACATCTGTTCTACTGACTAGTTGTTGACTTTCAGCAGTTTCTTCATCGTCTGAGACAACTTCAATAACATTGTTGTTTCCTTTGTCATTCTCTTCGTCTTCTTTGGCATTGACTAACCCTTTCATGACTTGATCGACGAGGGCGCACTTTGCGAAGTCATCGGCTGAGTAATCATTTGGGCAGTTTTTACAGATTGGCTGAAGAGTATGTAGGTGTCTCCAAATATGTCGGCTAAACATTTCCTCTGTATCAGCTGTGACTTTACAGAAGTTACAGGCATAAGAGGATCCTGCCTTACGGAAAGAAATCCGACATGTGTTTTGAGCACTCCCTTCAGTCAAATCAATTACAGTGGAACCCAACTTGTCATCAGTATTCAAATCTTTTCCTGGGATTTGGATCGGTGTAGTGTCGGCCTTTTCTACTTCATTGTACTTTATTGATATACAATGACTCGTTGGAGTAGAATTCGAAGAAGGCAACTGCAACTGAGAAGAAACTTTACCTGAAACAGCTGATAACTGTTGAGATGCTACAACTAAATTTTGCTGAACGATTGTCGGTGTTTGAATTTGATTTGGTTTTGGAGTTTGATTTCCAATGAACATATTTGTAGAATGATGAACAACCTTTGAGGTTGGCGTACTTGTGGTTGGAACCAGCATAAAGCGTTGGGTGGTAGTTGCTTGATGTACTGGAGTACCTTGATTCATCACCATCATTTGCTGTCGAGGAGCATTGAAGGACGAGTTGTAGGGTCCCAAAATAGATACCATTCCGGTTGTTTTATTTGGTTGGATGACTGGAGGGGGATTTGGTGCCATCGTCACTGGGACAAGGATGAAAGAGGGAACACCAAGGCCTCCTGTAGAAGTTGTGGCGGTAGTAATTGGTATGGAAGAAGTGTTCGTGTTGGTCTTTGGCACTGATTGAGGACTGAATTGACTTGTAACTGGTATAGCAGCAGGCACCTTTTCAGTCGAAGTTTTTTCCGTTTTCTCTAACGGTTCCAATATCAGAGGATCACTCTTTGAAGAGCTGAATTTGGCAGAGTCCTTCCTCTGAAGAATTAAAGGTCTATCAGTTTTCTTAGGACGGGTATTGTTGGGAACCGGTCCTGAATGGCCAAGTGCGTTTTGATCCTTTGTTGTAGACATAGACATGTTCCATATTTTCTTATCCAACATTCTCCCTATGAATGAGAATTTAGAATCCCTGTGCAGTGTTGCTATGATGTGACTAATTTTTTTAGATCCTCGTAATCCACATTTTACCATTTCATCACAATGTTTTGTACTGACGTGAGTTTCTATCGAAGCTTTACTCTCAAATGTTGCAACACATTTCAAACAGATATAGGGCTGAGCAAGCAGGTGAAAAGCCACATGCTCCTCAAAGTTTCGCACACTCTTTGTTGTATAAAGACATGCTTCACATCCATAGCGATCAGCTTTGTACTTGAAATTGATTTCTCCTTTAACAACTTTACGTTTGTTGCATATGACTGTATGAGAGTTCAGCATTGCTTCCTGGTCCGTTGTAAATGAGCAATTTGGGCATCGCGTCATTCCAATCTTGGACCACATGTCATTTGCATTAGCTGTAGACAACCTGGCAGTGTCTCTTGCTAGACTTCCACTTTTGTTGCTGGTTGACTTTTCCAAGTCAACAACACTATCACCTTGGTTTTTTGATTCAACAGCTTTATCAGTTAACTTATCAGAAGAAGCTACCACATTGTCTTTTTCCTTTTCTATCATATCTTTTGGGTCAGCATCTTTTTTTGGGCCTCCCATTGTGTTTCCTGTCCCAACACTCGAGCTTTTCTGAGCTGAACTGGTTTGCATAATGCTTGGTTCCTTTGTGTTGTCTAATCCATTTTGTGCTGGGGTTTTTACTATTCTTTCTACTGTGCTTTCAGAGTCTGATGAGGTTTTGGGAATTTCTGGATTACCTGAACTTGACATCTGCTTCTCCAACTCACGTAAGCTATTTTCAAGTCTTTCAAAATAATCCAACCCAATATCTTTACTCACAACTTCAATGACTGGTTCAGATTCTGATCCCTGACTTTCACTTGAGTTTTTATCTTTTTCATTGGTAATCATTGGTTCTACTGGCGCTTCACCTATGTTTTCACCATCATTTATTTTAACCTTATTTTCGGTTGATTGTATTGGCTCTTTTTTTCTTTCATTATCATCTTCTGCCGACTCTTCTTGATTTTCTTCACTAGGTGTCAACTCATTTGATTCTTCAAGGTCAATGACAAGATCAGTTTCTCCATCATCACACTCTGATGTGCTTCCTGGCTCAGACCTTGAAATGCTTTCATTTGGTTTAAGTAGATCTAACACACCAGGATTGTCTAGCTTACTTGAGACCTGATTGGGTTGTGTTGCTGCAGGACTTGCAGGTTGTAACGATGGGTCTGCTGTGCCAGTGTTGCTTTCTAAAACGTCATCTGTTGTTTCTGATACCGGTGATCCATCAACTTCATCTTGCTTCAAATCCACATTTGTGTCTTGACTCATCGGCTGACTAGCAACACCAGTAACATCAGATGCATCCATTTCACCAACTTCTGGAAAAAAACAAGATTAATTCTGAATGAAATATGTTTTAAAACTTCAAAATTGTTTCTAATATACACATTTTGAATTAAGTATGCAGTATTACTATGCCTACTATCCCATATTAAGCAAGGTCATGACCTTGGTTCCATTACAGTAACTCTTTAGTTATGGTTTCCCTGCTGAAGGTGCACCAACCTTTCATAAAATTACCTCAAAGCATTAGCATAGTCATTTGTACAGCTTGTTTAACTAAAATAGCAGTTATAAATTCAAGGGGGAAAGTATGTAAATTAGTATATAACCATTAGTGAACATGCATCTGTGTAGTTAAATTGTACAATACTCTAGCTACCACCTGTGCCATACTTCTCTTTCTCTGTATATTATTATTTTCAACATGTTCACTTGATTTTTTCATTACTTTTTCTAAAATCTGTAATTCTAAAATCAATATTGGGAGTAAAACTGATTGTTAATTGTTTTGGTAAAACATCCTTCATTTCTGCAGAATAGAGGTAGTGCTAGACTTTAAATGACTAAGCCCCAGACAGGTCAATGGTATTTCATGAAGAAATAGGAGACACATCTGTCAATTTTGATCTGACTTGCCTGTTATTTCTCCAAAATAGTCTGACTCCTCTGTCCAAATAGGGGCAACCACTCATTTAGACAACCACCAGTCCCTTGGTCTTAAACTTTTATGATCAAATTTGGTAAAAACTTATTTAGACAAACCTATTTTGCTCTGCTCTTTGCCTCTGGGTTTCCACCATCATTTTTTTCATTATTTAGCTCCCTTGCCAAAAGGATGCCCCAGACAAATATTAGGTTACTTTTATCTAGTGACAGAATCTGTTTTTAAATGTTTACTTTAACTTCCCCTATAACACTCCATTTCCCTGCCTCTATAGTGGTCAACTTATGCAATGATAGCTCTACAGTGCTTCAAACCGAATTTAGCCAAAATTGCTTAGTGGTAAGTACTGTTTTTAACCCTTTCACCCCTATATAACTTTAGTAGACTCTACCTTCATTGATATGAATGGGTCCATTAAGGTCTACAATAGTGAAAGGGTTAAAGTAAATAGATGAGTCTCATGACAATTATAAACAGATACTGCACTATAGCAACAGATCAAGCCCCCATTCTAGAAAGCGGGCTAAAATCACTTTATATCAATGAAATAATGCCTTTTGTAGCTCAAATATCATCAAATGAGAGCAACAATGAAGATGAAAACCTGATATTTTACATAGTCCACACAGATAAAGAATAAGAAAAGATATGTGAAAAGTCTCAGGATTATAGCCCATAAACTTTTTAATGCCAAGGAGCCTCCATATGTCTCATATATCCTAAGAAGCACCAAACACTCTCTAGTCAAGGAAAATCATTGGTTAAGAATGGCTCATTTTTTGTCCAAAACATGATCAAAAGTCCATATTTACAAATTTAAATCATTCACCCCTGAAATTTCTTAAACGATTCCAACCTTTGAATTGTAAGAGCTCAAATGTGTCTTCAGGGGTGAATGAGTTAAATATTGTCCATTATAAATATCTTCTACAGTTCATTTCATTTTTACACATTAATTGAAATAAGATTTCACACACAAAGTGACTAATATGGTAAATAACATGCCAGCTGAGATTAATTGCTTCTATGTATGTTCATAATTTCTGAATGAATGATGACATAGTTAAATTGATTTAAAATTTGATTTGAATATATAGGAAATGCAGGTAGGTTAAGAAAATTTAAGATTTAATTAAGTTTTGAAACAGACTATTAACCAGCATAAGGCTTAATGGAATACTGTCAATTGATCTCAGGTGCAATCACTCAATTTTAATATTAGTTAACTTACTGCTTTAGTCATTATACAAAAATTAAAAATGTCTACGGAAAATGATTACTAATGTGTAGCATTCTAAATGTTTCAGTCCAGGCAAACAACACTTGAGAAAAGCAATGAAATTACATTTTACCTCTATCTTTGACTTTGACATTGTGGGTAGAAACCTGCATACATTATACAACTCGCAATCCATAATACACATGCAACTAACATATATGAAGGTTCATCTAATAATGTTTATTGCTTCAAGTTTTATTGTTAGGACAAGCATTGTACTGTTTTGACCTTTGACCTCTTGCTTTAACCTTCACCTGGAAGTATAGAAAATCTTAAGTTACATGTCTCACTGTCCTGCCATAATAAACCCATGAAGTCCATTTAATAATCTAGACATTATGAATAAAAAAAAAATTAAAACCAGTAATTAAAATATTGTAAATGTCAATGTATAATACTAATAAAATCTTACAAAGTATTCTTGTTCTTGACCATTTTTTCAACTCTGATCAAAATTGGTTGCTAAATTGATGACAAATTTATTCTATGAAAAGTAACAATAATTTAAACCTACACGTTGTCACCCTGAAACAAGGGCTAATTGGAGATCTTATCATACTTAATTATTGTAACTTAACATTTGATTAAAATCTACTACAAAGTGAAATAACTTAAGCGATACAATACACAAACATGATACATGTCCATTTCCAACCTCGTCATAAGGGGATAGTAATCCAAACATGATGTATTTAAAATTTTCAGTAATTATTTCAAATTTGTTTCCAGAAATTAACACCATCATTCGTATATATACAGACTGTGAAACAGAATCCTGCCAACCCAATAAATACCTTACAATTATCATTTATGGGAAATACATGTATAATTGCATCTACTATATAAAGCTGTTGATCTACTGTAAAAGTATAAAAAAAAAGTTTCATTCAGTTCAATTTTCTAATTTCCATTAAGAACAATTCCGTTTGATAATATATTTCCTGGAATCAGCATTATGGGAAAAATTCATTTGCATATGCTTAATCTAGTTAATATATATTGTACGTAGTAATTCTAATTAAGTTTGAAAATATTAGAAACAAGCACAGGAAGCCCTGAATAAAATGTTTAAAAGGATGCTTTGATAATAATTCATAATAATCAGACAGACAAGTGTGCATAGCTGTTAAACCTCCCTCATTAGGAGGACAACTTCTTTATTTTGACCAAAATTTACCAATCTCCCTCATTCAAGTCCAAATTCATAGTGTCAGTTCTGTTTCAGGGAATTGACACATATGGTTGTGAAATATTTGAATGATAGGTGGATAGAGTTTTAGTGA
>JAULCA010122629.1:4109-15675 GCA_032360845.1 Crassadoma gigantea | reverse complement strand
CATCCAGATCAGTACATGGAGTTTACTAAAGTTTCATAGGGGTGAAAGGGCTAATGGGTGTAGAGAACAAACATGGGCTAACCAAGATGGCATCAAAGTAAGCGTTCTGATATTGATTAAGTGAAGGCTCAAGTAACTCCTTCTTGCATGCATTATAACCAAATGGTTGTTCAGCAAGGTAATTTCTTTCATTAATTATGCATTTTTAAACCTGGATTGACTGTTGTGCTAGTGTTATCTTTCATATTGTCAAAAGTTAATAAAGTTACAAAGCTAAAGAAGTAAGCCAAGCACATTTATATTAAGGAATTATGCTACCTTACCAAGACATGAATCTCTTTTATATAAATCTCTTTTATAAAAGAGTTCCAAAGGAAAAATTCATGTCAAATAGTTTTAATGAAAACCAATTCATATTTTGTTTTTTCAGGGGTTTTTAGATGAATAAATTTAGATGAATAAACATATTATTTTTAATTTACTCAAAATTAGAAATATTCAGTGCGTGATATAGCTCTTGTTTCAAGAAATATGACTCTAAAATAAATTCAAGGTAAAACTTGTAAGAGAGATAGCACTTACATAAATCACAAGCAAAATAAAAAAGGGAGAAAACTCTAACACAATTAGCAAGTAAAATATATAAGGCAACAAAATCCGAAACATTATTTTCATAAACCTTTTTGATGTCAATAGAATTGTAACTTTCCCATGAATTACCTGTTTAACTCTTTTTTTTGTTTTAAGCTTAATGATGTGCATTTATGACAGGCATTTTGTCATTAGACTCACATTTTGCATAAATATCATATGTCTCAGTTAAATTCTGATATACCTGTCCAGTAGAACTGATAATACCTGGTAATTGTAAAATGATGTAAATTTTAGATATAACACTTATTTATACTGGATACTTATAGCTATAACACATCAAACCATGTATGTATGGTATAGCATATAGTAAAAACTTCAGTTTCTGTTCAGTTTGAAATATAATAAAAAATCTGTCAATCTTCAACAAAGAATGTGACCTTTTGTAAGAAAAGGTCAGGAGACACTCTCAAATAACAAGTATCAATGAATCCAAAATGTAGGTCAAGGTTAGAAATATGACTCCCTATTTAATACCTATTAAACAGTCCATTGAGATAAAAAAGCTGAAAAATCACTAAGACAGATGTAAACCCTGCATTTAAATATTCTTCTATTTATAAACCAGTACAGAATAAATCAGAGGTAACCTGACCTTCACAAAGTTAAACTGGCCCAGGAGTGGTTCTATTACCTGTACCAGAACTAATAAAGACAGCTTTGAGTTCTGATAGGTAAGGAGATCATCCCGATACCATGGTCAGTATAATAGTTCAATTTAAAACGTCGCAAAATTATTCAAGTGTTTTACACTTGGACAATTTCAAAATAACAAACAAATCATCTGATTCTCTAGGTACCAGTGCTAAAACCTCATGGATTCTTAGAAATAATATTAGCTGAGGAGTTTTGTATTGTTTAAAAAGTTCAAGGTCACAAGATGATCTGTGTCATACCAGTGAACAATTTGTTTAAAAAAAGTCAAAGTCACAAAACACACACTCTTGAACTGCTTATATATAACGTCCTACACAGAAAAACCTGGTTATCAAGATATATCTGGAAAAAAAATTGAATGGTTGGGCATCAGAAAGGAAAGGTAGGGGTGATTTAAAAGGGCAAAGGTCATGGGGTCAAAGAGTTCAGGTTATGGGGTCAAAGGACACAGATCATGGGTTCGGTGAGAGGGAAGAGTTAATTCCATCTACACCTGCCTATTGACTTATTTGTATCTGTGAACTGTCGGTGTGTTTGTATGTAGATGGTCCTCAATTAGTCAATTGCTCATCAAAAACACCATTAATGTTAGAACAATGAAGGTTGTCCATTACTTAGCATAAAATACCATCAAAATTAGACTGATGTCTCTACATAATCCTCAACATAAATACCATCAGACTGACGGTAGAAAAGTTGGTTATTTCTACCTCAGAGTGTATACTGAGGACTGGTCAATGGGTACTCCCAGAGATTCAACATGGATGCACCATCAAATCTTGTATGAAAGAAATGTCTAAGCCCATATCTGAAAAAAACAAAACAACAACAAATGACTTAAGGTTGTATGCATCATAAGTGTGATACTCATTTCTATTTGAAAAGATTTCCACACTCCATATCTGTAATATATCATTTCTGAATGGCAATAAGGACTTCGCAAACTATTGGCAAAGCTAGTCAATCTTGTTAAATAGGTCAAATCTTATCAATCGTTACATATGTCAGGTCATATAGACAATGTTATATAGGTCAAATTTTATACATCATGTCTTCTAGGTCAAATATTAAACATCTTCTAGGTCAAATATTAAACATCATGTTATATAGGTTAAATCTTATACATCATGTTATATAGGTCAAGTTATATAGATAATGCTATTTAGGTCAGGTCCTAGACATCATGTTATATAGGTCAGGTCATATACATTATGTTATATAGGTCAGGTTATATTTATCATGTTATATAGGTCAGGTCATATACATCATGTTATATAGGTCAGGTTATATTCATCATGTTATATAGGTCAGGTCATATACATCATGTTATAGGTCAGGTTATATTTATCATGTTATATAGGTCAAGTCATATACATCATGTTATATAGGTCAGGTCATATACATCATGTTATATAGGACAGGTCATATACATCATGTTATATAGGTCAGGTTATATTTATCATGTTATATAGGTCAGGTTATATTTATCATGTTATATAGGTCAGATCATATGCATCATGTTATATAGGTCAGGTCATATACATCATGTTATATAGGTCAGGTCATATACATCATGTTATATAGGTCAGATCATATACATCATAATATATAGGTCAAGTCATATACATCATGTTATATAGGTCAAGTCATATACATCATGTTATATAGGTCAGGTTATATAAATAATGTTATTCAGGCCAAATTTTATACATCATGTTATATAGGTCAGGTCACATACATCATGTTATATAGGTCAGGTCATATACATCATGTTATATAGGTCAGATCATATACATCATGTTATATAGGTCAAGTTATATACATCTTGTTTTATAGGTCACATCATATACATCATGTTATATAGGTCAAATCATATACATCATGTTATATAGGTCAAGTTATATACATCTTGTTTTATAGGTCACATCATATACATCATGTTATATAGGTCAGGTCATATACATCATGTTATATAGGTCACATCATATACATCATGTTATATAGGTCAAATCATATACATCATGTTATATAGGTCACATCATATACATCATGTTATATAGGTCAAATCTTATACATTATGTTTTATAGGTCAGGTTATACACATAGAGGTACTGATTTTTTTTACAATACCTCATACCACATTTACTGTTATCTGAACTGAATTCGAATAATCATTTTGTCATTATTATTTTCATTGCATGTAAAACTTTTCATAGCTAAAAGAAAAAAGAAATTCTGGAACTACTTTGCTCCAGGCAGGACAAGAATACTAAGATTGGAGTAATTTGGTTTTGATCAAATAAAAAGTCAGCTGATTTACTTTTATTCAAATTTTGAATGTTATGTGATAAACAGAATTTACATTGGTGTCAATGTCATTTCAACTTATTGAACTCATTTAATATATTCAATAGAACAAGGACACTGGTGTAAGATCCTGTATTTCTCTCATTTCCCTGTGTGTAAGATAGAGCTGTCCAGGGTATGAAAGGGTGTGGGAAATTTCTATCTTACATCCCATTTCACATGACTTGACGTCAAAATGGCTCGACAATGACATGACGTCACAAGTTTGGAAAAACTCTGATGCCGCAATGCGGAAAAGGCAATGTGATGGAATTTAAACCTTCTATGAAATATCTACATGTACCTTACACGTAAGGAAGATTAGATAACTTTTACTGTGCGAACTCTGTTTGCAGACAAATTCATTTTTGTCTATTTTCAAAATGGAAGCCAGTCCAATTGAATTTGTATTGTTTCTGAACTTATTCTGGTAGTAGGAATGAGAGAAAAATACTCTTTCGAGCCAATAGTTGTAGGATAGGGAAATGCCACCCTAGGGATTTTCAAATTTAGCAAAACTCTCGGGTTTTACCAAATCTGAAAAACCATCGGGTGGAATTTCCCTATCCTACACCCCTGAGCATGAAAGAGTCTTATATTTTTAAATGACATTCCTGGTTGATTTACCTTTAATGAGTAATCCCAGCTCCCGGTACATAGTGCAGTCCCATCAGGTGACACTCCGAGACAGCTGACTCGGTTTTCATGTGCATACAATATCGTCACTCGATTCCCCTTTAATACATCCCAGATATTCACTGTGTAATCGTTGTAGCCACCAAATAGAAGTCGACCTGTCAACAACAAGCAGTTTGAAATTAAAACAATTGATTATATGTCATGTTTGATATATCATTATAAAAAATAATGAGTGGTCAGGTGGCGTTGTAAATTGTGCACTCATTCAACCATCATAAAAACTGGAAAGGTTTGGTTCCCCCCAATTGGAATTGAAATACATCAGTTCACTTATCAATAATGTGAAATTTCTCATGTCTAAGAAATACATACTTACTAATAATGGAAAAGTCGACAGAGTGACACCATTTAATAGCGTATTTCTCGTATTAAGAAATGTGTACATACCACTGATGGAAAAGTCGACAGAGTTACAGCCGTTTATAAGACTATCTTTCTTGTAACAGTTCACCTCTCTGTCAGCTCGCAGGTCAAACAGGCGACACTGAAAAATTCAACGGTATTCTAACTTGAAGTTTTTTTTCTAAGAATGCATCATTTCATTATAAAAGTTTCATTTGAGAGAAAGGGTATGTTATTCAATCATACTGCTAAACACAGTCCAAACTTTGTCATAATGAGGTTACACATCACATTTACTGGTCACTCCATATATAATCAAGTCAATCTTTGTGCTGTGGATAAAATGAATCGCCTGGTTTAAGTGTCGTTCTGGCATTTACAGTCCTGATAGATTCAACATAACTATTTTGAATGTATCTTAATTATTTTCAGACCCTTAAAAGGAATTGGGTGGGGACTCACCACAGGACAATGAAATGACATTTTTGGCATTTCAACTGTCTGGATAAGATAGGTATGGGCTTATTACCAGACACTGGCTTATTACCAGACATTCATATATATTGTTATACACTGTTGACACTACTTGGTTCAAACAAATCATGTCAATCAAAACTCAAGGCCTTTCAAGGATTTTTAAAAGCTGAGAGAGAATAAGGGAACAAAAAGAATTCTACAAATAAGCGTATCTTTGGTAAAAAAACAACTATACATGGTCATATATACTTTTATTTAGACATGACTCTGGATAATCATATATGGATGATTGAATGGCTAAATTCAATGACTTTTCAAGGCCAGACCAGTATTTAAAGCCTTTCAAGGCCCCGAGTGAAATCTAAGGCTTTTCAAGGCCCCTTGCTGACTCTGCGCCATGTGGTTAATATTGAATGTTGAATGCGTTTGAAACGTCAAGAAATTGCTCACTGTTGCATCATCCGATCCTGTTGCAAATGCGTCACCACTCGGGTAAAAACGAACGCTGTTTATGTCCGAGTCGTGTCCTTCAAACATCTGTACACATTCGCCAGATCTCATGTCCCATACCATGGCTGCCTTATCACAGCCCTGTTAATATAAAATAGTCCGCCAGTAAATATAGACCCTGTAAAATATCAAACATCTGTACACATTCGCCAGATCTCATATCCCATACCATGGCTGCCTTATCACAGCCCTGTTAATATAAAATAGTCCGCCAGTAAATATAGACCCAGTAAAATATCAAACATCTGTACACATTTGCCAGATCTTATGTCCCACACCATGGTAGTCCGCTAAAACTGACCATAATCGCAGACTCAAAACTTCTGATCAGTCATCTGTTTATGGTCAGATACCAACTAGAAAACACGGGGATTGTCGTCTAAATCTGATGACAGCAGTTGTGAGCTTTTTACATGTTTGTTAGAGAATATTATTATACCTCTATTTCAGTTGATTCATTTCCCGCTCACTTGACTAAATTTCATGTCCGTACTTGGTACAATATGGAAGCTACATCGTTTTTTTCAATTGAGGTGCTTTCGACTGCTCACATCAACAGCCATCTTGCGTACATCAATATGTATTGGCCAATCATAATTGCTTCCGCCAATTTGATTTGTTGACAACTAAAACATGTGTAGCAGGTTACCTTTTCATAGCGATCGAGTTATTTTCGTAATTATAATGCTGAGAAGTGCTAGGAATACCAGAGATATCTTGATATTACTGATTAATATGATAAACATACATCAATCCAACAAGCTAATTAGTTTGTGTCTGCTAAAAGATCACTGCATAACCAATGTTTACATTTGATCAGATTAACGGGAAGTAATTTTGATTGGCTAATGCGCCCTATTGTTGAAGGCAAGATGGCTGTCGATGTGAGCAGACAATAGCACCTCATTTGATAAAAACAGTTTAGTTTCCATAATGTACCGAGTACGAACATGACATCTAGTCAAATGAGTGAGAAATGAATCAACTGAAATAGAGGTAAAATAATATTCTCTAACATACATGTAAAAAGCTTACAATTCTGTCGTCAGATTTTGACGACAATCCCTGTGTTTTATAGAGCAGCCGATAGCTGACCATAAACAGGCGACTGATCAGAATTTTTCAGCCTGCGATTATGGTCAGTTTTAGTTAATATAGTCTGCTACATTGTGTTTTCTCACAAAGCGATGGTACAGATTACTTTTAACACTCACCCCTGATATAAATAGATTGCCAGTTTCCGAGGGTGATAGGTCAATACTCATCACATCTCCTGCATGACCATGGAAGCTCTGGATCAGCTGACCACTCTCAACATCCCACAATGCACAAGTACTGTCGCCACTTCCTGTTAAAATCTGCAACAACATTTGGCTGGTAATACAAGGGACATTACAGTCAGCTTCAATCAGCAGGTGTTATATACCTGACCTCAGTCAAAATGAATGTCTCATCTTAAATAATCTATGATCCAGGATGATTCTTTAACCAGGACATGTTCTATATTTAACAGAGCCCAGCAATCTTATGCTTGCCAACCTTTTGTAATTCCCATTGGGGAGATTCCATGTACTCAGAATTGAAAACATAAATAAATGTGTGAGATACTCCCTAGAGATAATATAACCCTTTAGAATGACACATTTTGAGCATTCTTTCAGATGAAATCATCAGATCTTGGAATACAGGTTTGGAATTGTTTGACAAATTCACTGGTTCGAAATATTAAATTGAAGGGTCTAAAATCGGATGTCTCCTTCCTTAATAGGGAGAGTTAGCAAGTATGTGTTCTTATTCAATATTTTTTTTAACTTACTGTACCTGTATGACCAATTAAGTGAAATGATCAATTAATAATGTTTGGACTTGAAGTATTCCGTCTAATCGTATTGTAGAGTTATTTGCTCTAGTGAGCAAGCAGCGATGGTTATGTCATTTGTTTGTGAGAGCAACGTTATTATTGTTTGAGAAAACGACATATTTTCTCACGCAAACTAATGATGTAACAATCAATACCTGTTCTATCACAAGTGCAGATAACTCTGCAATACGAAAAGACGGAATACAGATAACGGTACCTGTTTATCGGAGGTTGTAAATGTACAGCACGAGAGATAACTAGTGTGTGTAGCTACTGCCTTCTTCTTGGCCGCAGGGTCATCTTCTCTCACCGGGTAAACTGTGCACTTGTTGTCTAGACCCCTGTAATGTCAAACGCAAACATCAACAAAAGAAAAATCGGGTAACAGCTATTTCCCTTTAACATTACAACCATGGCTGATTTTGCGGATCTGGCTCAACATTTTAGCCAAATGAAATGCCATGCTGAAATCTAAACCAAGGCTGAGGTCTGGAGAATTTGGCATGTGTACATCAAGAAAATTGGAACCAAGGCTGAGGTCTTGAGAACTTGCCATGTGCACATCAAGAAAATCTGAACTGAGGTTGAGGTCTGGAGAATTTGGCATGTGCACATCAAGGAGTTCAAATGAGTCTCCCCGGATTCAAATGCTGTGCAGTATTTTTACATAATACAGACATATATACCACATGGTTGAAAAAAGACTTAAAAAGTACTCATTATTTTTATAGATTGTTATTTATTTGTGACAAAATTCAGAAATACATGTAGTTCAAGGAGTAGAGATAATGTTGTTTCTTTAGTTTAGGTTTGGTTGGTTCTGTTTATCCCTTACCTGAATACCGCCTTGTGTGCAGGGCGATTGAAGAACAGGGCAAACTAAGTTTAAGAGTCAATCGCAACAGGTTGGGGATAAGATACAAAATTCAAATGGTGCATTTTAGCTCTCAAAATAAGGTCAGTACAAGTAGTTTCCATCCAAGTGTGTCCATTTTAGAAAGAATATTGCTGCGTCACATGAACCATTTCAAACAGGATACGGGAAAGTGACCTTACTATTGCACTGCCTGAGTATCAACTGTCAGATCGAATCAGTTGTGAGCTATATTACGGAATCATTATCATGGTATCGTTATAGTTGTGACATTATAACATCTCCCTGTTGGTATTATTATCAATCCGATCTCAGTGGTCGCGTTGACTTGTAATCAAAATAAGTAAAAGCTTTTCAGCAATAAACCCATGCCTGGTAATAAGCTCGCCCAAATCTATCGCAGATCGGTGAAAATGCAATCACACTGTCTTGTCGGCCTGTTATTAACATCCCGAACTTTGAAACAGATGCAAAGTGTTGACAACCTGGGCCTTTTGCAGGATATATACTGTAATCTAAATGCTGCTTTCACTTCAGAGTTTTGAGTCAATGTACACCAGGTACCAGCAAGCAGTTTACAAGAAGACTTACCCACATGCTACAACCTCTCCTGAAGGACCAAAAGAACACGCCATCACCCATGTTGTTGGCATGGTAACTGCATGCTCCTGAAAATATAATCAGACTTTGATGTTTAACACCCCTGACTAGTCGGACATGTAAACACTTACTACTGTATACATATATATGTATATATAATAAATTAATGGAAACATTTTAACAAGACCTACAGAAATGGGGCATACCTCCTTAAATTGTATACATTTTCAGAATTTCGATGCCTACATATATTCAGTCTTTTCGTATTGCAGAGTTATCTGTTCTTGTGAGCAGGTATTGATTGTTACATCATGTGACCTTGATTTTAAACAAGAGGCCAAGACATACAGGACCTTGAGTTACGCAGCGGGGCCAGCTATGCGTGCAATGAATATCACTTGTTCTGTAATCAATTTTCTGTAAAAGGGATATTGTTCTAGATATATATACTTATATTACTAGTACAATAAGTAATAGATATTTGGCTGTACTTACAAATAGATTTGACCAATGTGGATCTTTTCTTAAATGAACTTAAAAGTACGGTTACCAGGCTAATGAACCTGTACACCACTGTATACGTTATACATAAAATGCTAATTTTTTTTTTAATACAATCTTACCTTGTTTGTTGTGAAGGCATCCCATACCAGCATTTTACCATCCTGAAGGAAAAGACGGACAGTTGGAGGAAAGACAGAAAATAGTCAATACAATTAATTAAAATACATCTCAATATTGCTCTAATGTAGCCATATTGAAAATATGAATAAGATTGAATAAAAATAATTTATCAATTGATGCAATATATTGCTCTTAACGTAGTAGCGAAATTAAAGATAAATATGCAATCAGTTTGAATAAAAATATTTTATCTATGCATAATATAGGTGCTCTTTTGAATTCTTATTTTACCTACAAAAAGGCTTCATGCATCAATAATATCAGTGTCTCTGTTCACAAACAACCTCAAATAGGGCTGCAAGGATACACCAACGACGATATGATACGTATCACAATGCTGTGGTCACGATACCATATGTATCACGATACTGTGGTCACGATACGATACGTATCACAATGCTGTGATCACGATACCATATGTATCACGATACTGTGGTCACGATACGATACGTATCACAATGCTGTGATCACGATACCATATGTATCACGATACTGTGGTCACGATACGATACGTATCACAATGCTGTGGTCATGATACCATATGTATCACGATACTGTGGTCACGATACGATACATATCACAATGATGTGGTCACGATACCATATGTATCCAATACTGTGGTCACGATACAATACATATCACCATGCTGTGGTCACGATACCATATGTATCACAATGCTGTGGTCACGATACGATACGTATCACAATGCTGTGGTCACGATACCATATGTATCATGATACATATAGTACCAACAGAAGCAAAGAGAAAAGATATGTTGTAAAGTTTCTATGGCAATATTACAACTAAAAATAGCCTTGGTCCAAAATGGGCACAACTTTTTTTAAAGTTTCACACAAGTCACATCTTTATACATGCATGCCGAGCTGGAACTTTCATCAATCACCATATTGGAACAGATATAAGTAGATTTAATTCAGAAACGACCAAATCCAGGAAATATCGTAGGTGTATTTGGAATTGATAGTATTCGAAATAATGTGATAAATCGTCACATGATATATCACTGCAGCGCTAATCTTAAATGGTAGACTTTCAGACTTTTAAAGCCGTGGTTTGTTGTACTTCTGTGCAGCAGCTTACCTGCGAGGAGCTCACTATACGACGTTTGTCGGTTGACCAGTTCATACACAACACCTTCCCATGGTGGCCTTTCAGCATCTTCCTCTGCTTCATGACAAAATTACTTATACCAGTGTTTTCTTTACTCATCGTGGCCGAGCACACTACGAAAAAAAAAAAATAGCACTGAAATAAACTTTACAACTAAACTTCTTGCATGGAGTAAATTAAATGCTCTTTAAGTGATAATAACATCACTAGAAATTTAAGTGTTGTTTCGATAATCGATTATAAAAAAAAATCAATCAATTGTACAACCAATTTAGATTAATCAATTGATAAATTTCATATTTGATTAATTGGTTTAAATGCTGATTTCCGTTGATATCTGTCAGATTTACTCTTACTCAAATTCTAGTAGGTTAAAACGAAAAGTGTAAAAGACTGTCAAATGGATAAGTCAGCATCAAGCATTTTACGGTTTTGGTTAGATAGGGTCAACTTAAATTCATTCTGTCATAGAGTAAAATGGTAGAACAAAGAGATATTTGTAGTAAACATGTTGTGAGTCAAAAGTCATCATGATCATGAGCTCATAGGAATTTGTTAGAACAGAAGTGTTTATTTTCTGACATAATCTTTTGTGTTAATTTTCTGACATAATCTTTTGTGTTAATTTTCTGACATAATCTTTTGTGTTTATTTTCTGACATAATCTTTTGTGTTTATTTTCCGACATAATCTTTTGTGTTTATTTTCCGACATAATCTTTTGTGTTTATTTTC